>VIAB01001899.1:35430-49109 GCA_009801035.1 Oophaga pumilio | reverse complement strand
GATATCAGTTCCATATCGGGTTGATATCGGCTTCATATCAGGCTCAATATCGGCTCCATATCAGGCTGGATATCGGCTTCATATCAGGCTCAATATCGGCTTTATACCGAGCACAATATAGGCTTCATATCGGGCTGGATATTGGCTCCATATCGGGCTGGATATTGGCTCCATATCGGGCTGGATATCGGCTTCATATCGGGCTGGATATTGGCTCCATATCGGGCTGGATATCGGCTTCATATCAGGCTCAATATAGGCTTCATATTGGGCTGGATATCGGCTTCCTATCGGGCTGGATATCGGCTTCATATCAGGCTCAATATAGGCTTCATATCGGGCTGGATATTGACTCCATATCAGGCTGCATGTTGGTTTCATATCAGGCTGGATATCGGCTTCATATCAGGCTGGTTATCGGCTCCATATCAGGCTGCATGTTGGTTTCATATCGGGCTGGATATCGGCTCCATATTAGGCTCAATATCGGCTCCATATTAGGCTCAATATCGGCTTCATATCAGGCTGGATATCGGCTTCATATCGGGCTGGTTATCGGCTCCATATCAGGCTGGATATCGGCTTCATATCAGGCTGGATATCAGCTTCCGGCCAGTTACTATTACAACTTTTGGGTTCTTGTGTGTCTACCTGCTTCTTGAAGATTGAACACATATTCTCATGAGGTTGAGAGTTTGTAAATTTCGTGGCCCAAAATGTCATTGTTTTGTTCACCGAGTCACTTCGTTATCACTTGTGATGTGGTCTCCATGCTGGAAAAAACATTGGTCACCTCCAAATTGTTGTATCACCAAACTGTTATTATTTATTTTTAGAGCAACATTGATTCCAAGGTGCTGATCTTGAGAGATGTTACATACAAAGCACAAATTACAATTATCAGACTAACATTAACAGATTGGAGCAGAGGGGAGAGGGCTCTGCCTTTGCTGGCTTACAGGATAATGGGGAAGGAGACAGTAGGTTGGAGGTTTCGGCAGCTCCGGTGGTGTTGAAGTGGCAGCAGGGTCGTTGCAGGCTGTAAGCTTTCTTGAAGAGATGGGTTTTCATGTTCTGTCTGAAACTTCAGAATGTGTTGGATAATCGGACATGTTTGGGCACAGAATTCCAGAGGATGGGGGATACCTGGGAGAAGTCTTGGAGGCGATTGGGTGAGGAACATAAAAGTGTGGAGGAGACAAGAAGTCTTGTGAGAAGACATCAGGGGATCAGTTCTGAGATATATGAGGGAGACAGATTATGGATGGCCTTGAAGGTCAATGTTAGAAGCCAAATAACTGGAACACACCGTTAATAAATTTTAATGGAATAGCTCTAATTCCAAATAATGACAATATTTATATTGTACTTTATTTCTTTGTCATCATCATGATTTGGTAATAGGCGTTTGATGTTTTAGCTGCATGTGGTCATTCAATATTTGGACATAAGTGTAGTGGGTGCAATGAAGAAGTATTGCAGCCTAAAATTAAATAATTGCAGGGAAAAAACACAGAAAATGCAATTTTCCCCTCTTAAAAATACTTAATGTTAAAATGTAAATAAATCTAGTAATTGTACACATAATTGGTATTAATGCACCTGCAATGTCCCAATAAATTTTATTTATATATTTTACTCAATTAATTCCACTGCGCTTTACAGACATTATCACCACTGTCCCCATTGGGGCTAACAATCTACATTCCCTATCAGTATGTTTTTGGAGTGTGGGAAGAAACCAGAGAACCCGGAGGAAACCCACGCAAAAACATACAAACTCCTTGCAGGCATTGTCCTTGGTGGGATTTGAACCCAGGACCCCAGGCTAACCACTGAGCCACCGTGCTGAACATATCCTGTCACTGAACCTATACAGCAGACTACAGAAAAAGAAAATATCCATTGACAGTAATGCTGTTTTAAAGGTCATCTCGCCTCCCAAACAGTCTTAAAAAGTGATCAAAAAGTCTTATATAACCTATAAAGGTACAAATGAATGTCAATTTGTCCCAGAAAAAAAAAAACCTTCTTGCAAAAAAAAAGGCTCATGAAGAAAAAAAAAAAAAGGAGTGCTTAGTCTTCAGACAGGTTTCCAGTTATAATCGATTTCGACCCATTGACATATCCATACTAATATAAAATCAGTTATTACTTATCCTCTCCAGGTCCAGCGCTAAGTTTCAACTGCTGCTTCTGTGATTATTTATAGACTGCTGCAGCCAATCACGGGGCTCAGCGGCTCATGCAGTCTGCATCCCCTATTTTTATTTTTTTCTACCATGGCAAATATACAGTAAATAATTAAGTTTCAAAGAAAAATTCTATTTTTATGTGCAAATAATCCATATTCACCTAATTATCAGATATTGATTCTCCTTCTACACATAGGAAAAATGAGAACCACTTTACTTACCATCATCCCTGTGCTGGTGATTTCCATGTTAATGTTGCCATGTTAATTTATTAAAGTTACTTATTTTCTTTCTTTTAAATCAGACATTCCTTTAGAAAGATTAGTTCTAATGTTTTACCTGTATCTTGTCACCAGGTGGCGCTACATCTCTATGTTAACCTTCCGAAAGCACCGATGTCTCATAAGTCTATGTTCGCACATTGTGTTTTTATGCATTTTTTGCTGCGTTTTTGGTGCGTACATTCGAATGTCTCTTGCGCATGATGATGAAGTTTAGTGCATGAAAAAATAATCTGATTCAACTTAATCAGGTTTAGGCAGCAAAACCTGATTCCTGCATTTTTTGCAGTTTTTTCTACACTACCCATAGGTTTCCATGGGTGAAAAACGCTTGCAAAAACGCATCTCTTTAACAAAAACAGTCAGGCAAAAAAACAAAAGCTATGTGCATGAGATTTCTGAAATCTCATAGATTTTGTTGGTACTGTAAAACGCAGATGAAAATTTGCCTAAAAAAGTATTTTAAACAAATCTGCAAAAAATGCAACATGTGAACATAGCCTAACCTTACAAGCTGAGTAATCGCAGCATCGTGATGCTACATATAGTAATGAGCCAATTTTACTGAAATTCAAATTTGGCCAAGAAATTGCTTTGATGGGAATCCAATGTGTTTTATTATCCTCTGGACCCCATCTTGACCATAGAACATAAGAAACGTAGAGATCTGAAATAAGAAAATATATACTCAACTTGTCACTCAGCTGTGGTGGCGCCGCAGCTCCCCATCCAGTTATCCAAACACCAAACGGCCCCAGTGTCTTCTGTTCTACAGATGTGGCGACATCCTCGTCCAGATTTTTACCGAATAAGCCTAGGACTACCCCTGTAGTAACATTACTAGGGGCACTGGTGAAGATTGAAGATTCGGAAGAGGACATCAGTCACCATGACTGAAAAAAGAAACTACACGGGAGCCGCTGGGATATGGCATGACTGATAGCAGCAGCTGGGTGAGTGGCGAGGAGAGTATAAATTTCAGCTGAAGAAAATCACAAAAATAAGAAAATACGGATTCGGGCAAATCTGAGTTTGTTTTTTTTTATAAAATTTAAGGTGAATTTGATTAACCTCAAATCCATTCACTGTTCTCAAGCTATGAAGTAACATAATGAACATGGATGTGGCCATAAGTTGCTGTGACCACAACATGCAAAGTCTCCAGAAGTGTAGCAGGTCCGGACTCTGACAATGGGTGTCACAACGAGACTACATACTGTTTCCGAGCCATAAAATGAATCTGTCCAGCTACTGATGCAAACAAAACCCCAAGCCACCGAGCCAGCAGCTCGAGTCATTGGATGACTACAGGTGGGAGACGATTTCACCACATCAGGATGGGGCTTTTTTTCCTCAGCAGAGCCAGATGATCCAGTTCACCAAAAAGCTGGATTACCCATCAAAGAGTAGAGTATAGTGTTGAATTGATAGCACTGCATCCAGTCCTTTATCCTTCACCCCAAGTGCCAAGCACTGTTTTTTTGCAGGGTCAACTATTGTCCACTCATTCTCAAGGAAAAAAAGTCATTTGCCAAATTTTGGCACCATAACTTTTAAATTTGCCTAGATTAAAAAAAAGTGAAAGAGAAAATGTCTGCAACTTTAATCCAGGCTTAATTGAGGCTCTGAAGTCATAAATTTATTTGTACAAAAGAGAACTATGCACCTCTGCTGTTTTGTCTGTGGGCATTTGTATGCCCCATAACACATTAGTTCTGGAACTTTTTAATTTAAGGGTGCAGTTGTATGATCGTATTACTAGTGTGAGGATCACATCGCAATCCTTGGACTGGCTGTCGGCTCTCCTCACTTGAGCGTGGGTGGCAGCTGCATAGAAATACATCACACGGTCACACTCAGGTCAAGAGACCAATGGTCAGTCCGAGGATTGCAATGTAATCCACTGACTGCACCCTTAGGCCGGGGTCATACTTGTGAGTGTTATGCGAGAAACTCACACAAGTCTCTCGCATTAATAGAAATACATGCAGCTGCACACTCCGGTCCCTAGTGCTGGCGACAGTGCCGGGTATTGATGCGCGAGTTTCTCGCATCACACTCACAAGTGTGACCCCGGCCTTACTCTCATTATGAGGTTTCTCTGTTATTACTTCTAGAAATTTATGAATAAATGGCTAATTTGGTGTTACCAGTTGAGAGCGCGAACATAAAAATACAGGTATGCACTGAAACACATTTTTACACTTGGACTTATTAGCTATTTCATCTTACAGCTGGGCTCCTAAAATGCCCCCCTGAATATCAGGATTAGGCCGGAGTCACACTAGCGATGAATATGGACAAGTGCTATGCGATAAAACATCGCATAGCACTCGGACCAGTATTCATCTATGGGGCAGCTCCCATCACCGTTTTTTTTCCTCGGCTGTATTCTACGCATGCTGCGATTGTCACCGACACTCGGCAGAGTCTCGGCGCGTCTACGCGTGCGAGTGACACAGCGCACATCACTTGGATATCATCCGAGTACTGTGTGATATACGCTGACCCCGGCAATGGCGGAGATGGAGAAATTAGTTTTTCCTCCTCCGCAGCTGTGCTCTGATCCGCTCTGTGCGAGAGGCTCGGAGCACAGTCGCATGACACTCTGCTCCGGCACGCAGCAGAGCAGGAGCGGAGGGTCATTAGCATATCGCATCCAATGCTCTCACATTGGGTGCCTTATGCTAGTGTGACCCCAGCCTTATGTAGACATTCTGATATGGATTTTCAAAATAAGTACACCAGAGTTGTCAGGTCAACTTAATAATGTATGCAATTTGTATTGTGAAATCTTGTGATAGATGCCTTCAAGGAATGTTTCAGGTGTCACTTCTTAACTCTTTACTGGTGGGAAGCTTAACCCCTTAGCTGCCACGGTTTCCTCACCAGTGAAGCTGAACTTTAAAACTGCCGCACACTGCTCTCACAAAGTAATCTGAGCCGCGGCTGCAGTGGTGACTACATGTGGTCTCCTCGCTGTCTAGCGGGTGACGTCAGTACTTTCTGTGTCAGACTGGATGTCAAACCCAGCAAAGTGGGAGTGCTAAGTGAGGAGATGGACTAGTCACCATTGTAACACTGCCCACATGACTAGCAGCGCGTGGTCCTTTTGAAAATTCAATACCTCCCTGCTTATAAAAGCAGTAATTTGACTAGAAAGGTATTTATGAGCTGTGTAGCACCCTGGTGGTGGTTTAGTAACCACATGTTTTGACAGGATCCCTTTGAAGAACCAAATCCTAATAGCATAGTCTTCGTTACCCCTTAATGCAAGATCACGTACATGTGTCAATCTTTGATAGCAGCATTTAAATGAAACAAGTGCTGCTGCATCCGCTTATCGGCTCCAAATTGTCGACATTTGACTTGGATTACTATGGCAGCCGGGGGCCTGCTGAAGGTCTTTGTCGTCACCTTCTTGCTGCTCTTCTGGAGGTCATCTACAGTGGGAATAATAAGTATTTGATACACAGACGATTTTTGGAAGTTTTCCCACCTTTAAAGAATTGAGAGGTCTGTAATTTTATCGTAGGTACACTTCAACTGTGAGAGACGGAATCTAAAAATAAAAACCAGAAAATCACATTGTATGATTTCTACATAATTAAATTGCATTTTATTGCATGAATTTAGTGTTTAATCACCTATCAACCAGCAAGAATTTTGTCTCTCATAGACCTGTTAGTTTTTCTTTAAGAAGCATACTACCCTGCACTCATTACCTGTATCAATTGCACCTGTTTAAACACGTTACCTGTATAAAAGACACCTGTCCACACACTAAATCAATCAGACTCCACTATGGCCAAGACCAAAGAGCTGTCTAAGGACACCAGGGACAAAATTGTAAACCTGCACAAGGCTGGGATTGACTACAGAACAATACGCAAGCAGCTTGGTGAGAAGGCAACCACTGTTGGCACAATCATTAGAAAATGGAAGAAGCACAAAATGACTGTCAATCTTCCTCAGTCTGGGGCTCCATGCAAGATCTCGCCGCATGGGGTAAGGATGATTTTGAGAAAGGTTAGGAATCAGCCCAGAACTACACAGAAGGACCTGATCAATGACCAGAAGAGAGCTGGGACCAGTCTCAAACATTACGAATAGTTACACACTACGCTGTCATGGATTAAAATTCTGCTGGGCACACAAGGTCCCCCTGCTCACGAGAGCACATTTCCAGGCCCATTTGAAGTTCACCAATGATCATCTGGATGATCTACAGGAGACATGGGAGATGGTCATGTGGTCAGATAAGACCAATATGGAACATTTTGGTATCAACTATACTCGATGTGTTTGGAGGAAGAAGAAAAATGAGTACAACCCCAAGAACACCACACCAAGCGTGAAGCCTGGTGGAGGAAACATCATACTTTGGGGGGTACTGTTCTGCAAAGGGGACAGAACAACAGCACCGTATTGAAGGGAGGATTGATGGGGTCACGTATCGCAAGATTTTGATCAACAACCTCCTTCTCTTAGTAAAACCATTAAAGATGACTAGTGGCTGAGTCTTCCAGCATGACAATAACCCGAAACACACAGCCAGGGCAAATAAGGAGTGGCTGCATAAGAATCATTTCATTGTCCTGGAGCGGCCTAGCCAGTCTCCAGACCTGAACCTAATAGAAAATCTTTGGAGGACGCTGAAACTCAATGTTGCCCGGCAACAGCTCCAAAAGCTGAAAGATCTGTAGAAGATCTGTATGGTGGAGTGGGCCAAAATCCCTGCTGCAGTGTGTGCAAACTTGGTCAAGAACTACAGGAGACGTCTGACCTCTGTAATTGCAAACAAAGGTTTCTGTACCAAATATTAAGTTCTGTTTTTCTATTGTATTAAATACTTATTTCATGGAATAAAATGCAAATTAATTATGTAAAAATTATACAATGTGATTTTCCGGATTTTTTTAAGATTCTGTCTCTCACAGGTGAAGTGTACCTACGATAAAAATTACAGACCTCTCCATTCTTTCTAGGTGAGAAAACTTGCAAAATCAGCAGTGTATCAAATAATTATTTTCCCCACTGTATATGCTGAGCTTCAAAAGAGACCAAGATGTGCACTAAATACTGTAATACCGTGCAACTGCAAATTGAAATAGAAACGATTAGATGATTGCAGGTTCAAGTCCCCTTTTTAATAAAAAAAAATCTAAAAGATTGAAAATAAAGAGATTTAAAGAGATTTAAAAAAATAAACATTTTACATCCCCACATTTATAAAAGTCTAACAAAATATAAAATTAATTAGGTTAAGCTGATCAATAAACATAATAACAAGGAAAAAAAAAATCAAATTGTTGCAAATGTGGTTTTTTTTTTGGTCACTACTCTTTCCTATAAAAAAAAAAAATCATCAGTAAAACAGATCAAAATTTCATTTATAGCCAAAAAATAGTATTGATAAAACTGTTAGCTTGTCAAACATCGATGAAAAAACAAATATTTTGCAGGTCTCAGAATATGGTGAGACAAACCCAAAAAATACTTTTTTTTTTTTTTTTTTTACAAAATGTATGAATTATTTTTCTCTACTTAAATAAAAGAAAAAAATCTATACAAATTTGGTATCGCCGTAATCGTACTACTACTGACCAGGAGAATCATGATACCGAGCAACTTTTACCACAAAATGTGCGCAGTCAAAACAAAACACCATGGCAGAATTGCACTTTCTTCCAAATTTCAACACACTCGGAATTTTTTCCCGTTTCTCAATACACTGAATGGTAAAATTAATGGCGTCATTCAAAACTACAATTGGTCCCACAAAGAAACGAGGCATCTTACAGCTATATGGACGGAAAAAAATACAAAAGTTATGGCTTTTAGAAAAAGGGAAGGGAAAAAAGGCAAAAAGAAAATTAGCTGCTGAGGGAAGTGGTTAAGAGGTTGTCCGATCTGTCAGTATTGCCGGTGAGAGTAGGTGGTCATGTGATCATGAGTATATGATTTGCATATATACTGTCACATGCCAACTAGATGTGCTCAGCCGCTCTCAATTCACTTGTGTTGAGCGAGGTATGTCTAGTCAGGATGTGGCAGGAAATATTGAAATGACATACTTGGGTCACATGACAGCCCGCTTTCACCGGTAATACGGGTGAATCCTGACAGTGCGCTCCACATGCTGTCAGGATTCACAATTTTGAAATCACATAGCGTGACTGAAGACTTATCAAAAGATCAGAAAACTCATTTTAAAAGGAAGCCAGTCACATTATTTGTGCTGCCCAAACCACAAGCAGCATGAATCAGACTGGCTCCTGCATTGCAAACATGGCAATTTTACTCTCAAACGCTGCAGTGTTTCAGGGGAAAACATAACTGAACGCAATCTTTGTGATTGAGGCAACTAAACCAAAAAGAAGTTCCCCAGTGGCTTCTCGTAGCCTGCTCAGCAAGACTGACAGTCTGTCCCTATATGTGTACAGGGAGAGACCTGTCAGTCTAACAGAGAGGGTAAGGAGAAGCTGACACTGACATACCTCTTTGAGTAGTCACCATGCTTTCTACTATTCTCTCAAATGATGTTTGTAATGTAGAGACTGCTTTCTGATTGACACTACTTGTGGTACGGGCAGCACAAATCAAGTGACAGGCAGGGGTGTAACGATCATGGTAAAAAAAAATATTGAACCAGGGAGATGCCAAGGATGGGGACATTATACTACAAAGAGGCCTAGGATGGGGGAAATTAGTACTAAAAGGGGCCCAGGATGGGGACATTATTACAGGAAGGTGCCAATATTGAGGACATTATTACAGGAAGGGGCCTTGGATGGGGGAATTTGTTACAGGATGGGGCCCAGGATGGAGGAAATTATTACAGGAAGGGGCCCAGGATGGTAGACATTACTCAGGAAGTGGCCCAGGATGGTGGACATTACTCAGGAAGGGGCCAGGATTAGGGTCATTGTTACACGATGGGGACAGTATTACATGGGGAGAATGAACACATGTCTTCATATGATCTGGAATGTTTCAAGGTCCCATACATCTGAGGAACATGCAGGTGAGGAACCAGGTCTATATTTTGCTTCGGGTCCCATCGGACTCTAGTTATGACACTGTTGACAGGTTCCCTTTAAATAAACCCATTTGAAAAAGCAAATTATTGAAACTTAAAAAGAAAGATATGTAATGGCTAAATAGACTTAACAAAAGCTAGGACCTTCATAGCAATTTTCTGAATTTTTAGCATGCGAAGTATATTACTATTGCCCAATATGAGGACGTCTTCAGAAAAATTGCACAATGTACTGTCAGCTTTATTTCAGGTCATTTTTCACATATCCCATCCTCTACAATACAAACTAAAAGCCACTCGGATTTAAAGAGAAACTTTTATTGCATTCATTATTCAAAATAGCATAATAAATCTGAAAGGGACCCGTACGGCCCAGACGTGGTGCAACAAACTAGACAAAAATAACATTTAACCTTTCAAAATGTCATAATCCGTTTCATCCAAGCAACTGAGTGGATTGGACGTTAAGAGATTAAGAAAATAAAATCTGTTTATTTATTGCCCTCCTAGAATTAGGAAAAATAAATCAAGAGTATTATTTTGTGTGCAGACACAAAAATATCAAGTTTTTTTTTTCTGTTAACTGGTGCAGTTTCTCCTTTACTGCTTAATGTAATAGGTGGAACAAAAACATATCAAACCATCAAAAAGATGAATCTACATTTTTTTTTAGCAAAGCACAAAGGATCATAAAATACGATCAATAAAACTGAATTCCCTCGAGCTCGGTCATAACACAACGGAGAAGCTTCAATAGATGTAATGGAAAATGTCCTAATGACCCCCGCCCCCCGTGTAAATGAAGGTGAACTTCATCAACTATGCAAAGCAATATTAATTATTTAGGATCAGCAGAAATCGACTATTTAACATGCTAGGATTATTCTCTACTCTACCAAAACCATTTAACTTGTGAAGTGCATAAAAAAACACTATCAAAAAAACCTGAGTGAATAGTTCAGAATACCTGCTGGAAACACCAAGGGAAGCAATTTGTTCCTAAGTATCTTCTTCAATAGGTTCATACATTATCTGAGGCGATACCTGTCTGTGCCACATGAAATATTCACAGCATGAGACAATGCAATTAGTATGCAAGGCACCCGACTGCTTAACACCTCCTAGGACAAGTGTACAATGCACAGTCAAAATGCCCCGGTTCACTTTTTACAACATCTGTTAAGTGCCTAATGATCAAGTTTCAGTTAAAAAATAAATAAATCTAAATAAAACACCAAAAACCCTGCTTTCACTGTAAGAATACTGTAATTATGTTAATACCCATGTAACGGTTATATACGGTAATCATTTTCACATTTTGGAAAAACATGGTACCCTATTAGTGAGGAGCGAACGTGCTCAGATAGGGTGCTAACAGAGCATCTTCGAAAGAGCCTGGAGGTTTCACTCTTAAGAGTGTCTTCAGCGTGCTCGAAAAATATGTTCGAGTCCCCTAACAAACAGGCCATCCCACGCATGTGTTGCGGTTGTCGAACAGCCGCGAGACATGCAGCCGCCGGGACTTAAACATATTATCCAAGCACGCCCAAGATACTTGGACAATACCCAAGCGTGCTCGGACAACACCTAATCCGTTCACTCATCAGTAGACCCTATGCATCAAGACTAGAATTGTTCACACCAGTCTTGATGTGGGGCATGCTGGTGTCAGATGCCCACTTCTTCGATACTGGAGAGTCTCACGAGTGGCGTGCGCTATGCTAGAAATCTTACAAGCTGTCACGGACCGTCACCACAACATCGTCGTGCCCCAGTTGCAACCATTTCGGTAGAGCTGGGAGAAACTGGAATGAAAATGCCAAAAGTCGTGAAATTTTGGCCCAACAGCAAATTTTGTGACTTTTCAAGCTTGTACAGGAGAGTACTGATGTGAAAGCTTTGAGGGTACAAGCCCACGGTCAAGAATTTCTGCGGGTTTGACGTTGCGCATTTATGCAGCGTCATACCCACAGCGACCAGCTGTTACAGCATAGTGGATGGGATTTCTAGAAATCCCATGTCCACTATGTGTGCATGTGAACCTGCGGACACTGACATGCGGAGGGTCTTTCAGGACCGCATGTCAATTTTTCTTGCTGAGACACTAGTCTCCGCAACAGAAATGTAGTCAATAGAATGTATTGGATGCGGTAAACTCGCACGGTTCAGTGAATACATGTTGATTCACCTGCGTTCAATAGACGGAGCATCCAAAGCGCTACTACTTCCGGATCGTGAGGAATGTACCTAAGGAATCAGGGTCCTTAGTATGTCCTGGAAATTTGATCTCTTGTTGGGATGGGTCAGTTTTTTAGGCCATGTTCCCACACTTTTTTCTGCTGTGGTTTGTACTAAAATATACAATAGCAATTTGTTCTGCATTTTTGCTGCTTTTCCCTCCTTTTAGGAGACGATTTGAAGCAATTTTTTCTCAGTGATTTTATTTAGTAGAGTGATAAACAATACCAGCTCACCCGTCCAATAGCTTGAGGAGAGCCCGGCATCACGCTTCTAGAGCAAGAGCATTGGAGTAATCAACTGTGGACGGTTTGTGGACCAGTTAAGTCCTATTGATTACAATTCAGCAATCTTTAGGTTATACGCACACAACGTCTTTAAGATGTCGGTGGACCTCACAAGATTTTTCTAGGCAAAGCCACTTAAGGAAGAAGCTGATGGTCCTCTTTGCATCGCCAGTGGTCTTTCCATCATTTTTTTTAATGGATCCACAATAAAAATTCTTGAATTTTAATTGATCGGATTGAGCTGATCCATAAACCGTTAACATGTTGTCATGCACGCGGGCTTCCATCAGCTCCCTATGTGACCTAAATGTGGGGAACTGATGGGACACCATGGAAGCCGGAGGGCCTTTAGAAGGTGCTCTTGCTGCCATCTTGGCCCTACTCTAAAAGCTTCAGCTATATGCTATGATACTATGGTATTGCAGTACACAATGTACGATTGCAGGTTCAAGTGCTTTGAGAGGACTAAAAAAATAAACAGTAACAAAAATAAAATAATAAGTTTTAACAATATAAAGGAAAATTCAAATCACCAGTTTCACCATTAAAAGTAAAGAAATAAAAAAGTAAATAAATATAACTCATATTGTCGTATATGTAAAAGTCTGGTGTATCAAAATATATCATTAACCCAACTGGTAAATGCTATAATAGGAAAATAATAGAAAAAGAAAATAATGGAAACTCCAAAAATGCGGGGGGGTTTTCAGGAACCACCGCACTAAAAAAAATACAATTAGAAGCAATGAAAATGTTACCCCAAAATGGTATGAATAAGAAGGTCAGCTCGCCATGCAAAATAAAAGCTTTTACACAGCTCCATCATTTTTTTTTAATTTTTTTACGGATGTCAGAAAATCACTTTTTTTTCTTTTTTTAAACAAAAACTTCTGAATTTTTTCCACCGCTAAAACAAAAAAATCCATGCAAATTTGGTATCACCGTAATCATATTGACTTGCTGAATCATTTTTACCACACAATGAATTCCGTAAAACTAACACCCAAAAAACTATGGCAAAGATACATTTTCTGTACAAAAACATGGCAGAAAGAAGCAGAGTTTGTGTTATGTGGGAAGATGCCCTAATTATAGTAAGCCAGCAATCAGTTGCTAATGAATCCAGCTAAACAGGTAAGAAGGATCGGGAGGTGGAATCACAGTGAAAAGTGAGTGCTACGTTTTTGGCGGGAGACAGATTTTAAACTACCTAGATTTACATTTAGTTGTCTTCACACTTTGTCAAGTATTTAGCAGGATCTGAAAGTCACATTGGAGATACGCCTCAAACCAATGATTTCTCATGTCTTCACATTTCTTTGGACAAATTTAAAAGTAACCTTAAAGAGGTGATTAGGCAAGCACAAATTATTTTTTTTTACATAAAATGTGGAAAATTGGTAAAAAAATGCATTTAATCCAAAATAATAAAATCTAAGCGCTGTGCAAACTTAGTGATCTAAGCGCCATGCTACCCTATGGCAATTTAAGCCCCATATAAACCTATGGCAATCTAAGCTCAATACAATCATATGATGATCCAAGCTCCATACAATTCAATAGAGATCTAAGCTCCATACAATCATATGATGATCTAAGCTCCATACAATCCAATGGCGACCTAAGCTCCATACAA
>VIAB01001899.1:2730-23424 GCA_009801035.1 Oophaga pumilio | reverse complement strand
GGATATATAATACAAAGCCTTGTTCTTCTGCCTGCCTCATATATAGATGCTGTGTTGTTCAAGCAACTTAATATGTAAAGGAAGCAAATTGCAATCTAGATTATTATCTGATTTACGACAGATGTGATGGAAGGAGCATGTAAAAGTCAGGAGAGAATGTTTATTACTATTTCTCACTGGTTTGTTCTTCTATACATGGTTGCGTAATAAAGGGGTTGTCCAGGTTTGGGACAAAAATTGTCATGATTCCCATATACAGTATGCGATTTGCTCCTTTGATTAAAAGCACCACATGCTGAAGGCAATATTACATTACAAGCAATGACATGTATTATGCCAAGAACAGAAGGTTTATGAATACCAACAGGATCCAATTCTTAGGTCTCAATATGCAACTCATGCAAAGCTTCATGTATACAGAGTAAAACCAGGCACAAAATGTGAGCTTAATCCCTCTAGCCTATACTATACCATTATATATAATTCAAGAGAACTTTTCATGATGAACATGCAGAAAGTTATAGAGCAGGTAGAGCTGAGTAGATATAAAGTCGTGTGGCAAGAAATTTAGACTAAATCTATATATATAGTAAAATACTAATTGATTTATAATGGATTTATTCATTTTAATTCCTGCTCACTTTAGGCTTAGGAGTCCAGTGGGCGGTCTTATTGACAGTTAGCATCATATAAGTGTGGACACAGAGATATTGGGCAGTATGTATGTCCGCCCACTGGACTACTAAACCCAGAATGAGCAGAAATGTAAATTACAAAAATTACAAGTTCTATTTAACCTTTGCTCACAAGAATATATCAATCTGCTCATCTCCCCCCGCTGCACTATACTACTTCTTTGTACGTCACTCCTCTGGCAACACAGCATGAAACAAGACCCGTATGCACACAATATTTAAGAATTACAGCATAACAAGGTTTTTGACGTACCGTTGATTGACAAAAGGTGTAGAGAATTCAGCTAAGAGGCGGAAATTACCAAAATATGGCAACATTCCTTCACCCTGGAAAGTAAGCAGAGATGTAAAAATATCTGTTGCAAGTATTTGTTATATACAGTGCTTCCTCTCTACAGTGGTGCTGCCTAAGACTACATTTAATTAAGAGCAATAAAAGGAGATAAATGTTGAATTCTGCCATTGTAAGAAATGAGACGTGAAAGCACCAATGTAAAGGGAAGCACTGTATATACAGTATAGTAGCAGAGCTCTGCAGAAACTACACCGCACTTCAAATTGGCACATTTATACAAATTTACATGAAGTTCATAATTGTCACAAAAATGGAGTTAATCACAGTTAAATAAGTTGAAAAAAAAAGAGAGACACAAGTCCATCAAGATCAACCTTTATCGACCGGTTATACATTCTCTATCTCTCGGTTATTTAGAAACCACAATGTTATTTGTTGTGAGAAAAGCATCCAGCGTTTTTTTTTAAATGAGGTTGTAGTATCGGCCATTACTACCTGTTAAGGTCGGGCACTCCACAGTCTGACCGCTCTAACTGTAAAGAACTCTTTTCTATTTAGCTGCTAGAATCGCCTTTCCTACACACGTAATGAATGTTCTCTGGTCCTTTGTAAGGTTCTTGAAAGGAATAAATCAGGTTCCAGTCTTTTTTATTGACCATTCGTGTATTTATACATGTAAATGAGATCTCCTCTTAGTATAATCCAAATATACTTTGGGTATTATTAAAAATGGAAATTTACAACTAGTAAGTTTGCGAAGAACCTTTCATCATCTAATCCCAAAGAAGAGACTTTAAAAGGGAATCTGTCAGTCGATTCATGCTGCTGAAATCCCGGGCAGGATGAATCAGATACTTACTGCATGATTGCCACAGCGTTTCGGAGAACACATAGTTTCAAGGTCCGTCCGGGGATTCTCACTTTGGGCAAAGTTCTTTTTTTTCTATTTTAAAAGGGAGTTTTATACAATTTCTGTGAGAAACGCAATCCAATTTAAAGTGAGTAGTGTACATTCACCCAACATATCCCTTGTGGCTTCTTTTGGGCTGATATATGCTTGTGTACAATTTTTGTAACGATAGAAAATTGTAGTCAACTGTGCTTTTCTAAGGAGACGCTAGCGGCATTATTAAAATAACAACTAATATACTTTTTTAATGACAACAGGCCATTTTTCCCCATTCATGACTGGGTACATATTAGTTGGGCCTTTCTTTTTTAATGAAAAATCATCATACATATGGTTTAAAAGCTGTAAAGTTTTTTTTGTTTTTTTTTCAAAAGCTCTAATTTGTCCCTCTTTTTTTTGTGGAACATGGTGTCTAATTTTTATGTCATTTTATTTATTTATTAGTAATTTTATTTTTTTGCAAAGTAAAGTAGTTAAATATTATATATATTTCTCTTCATGTTTTCAATGAGAAAACAGTGTGCAATGTCAATGTCCCCAATGCATGGAAATAAAAACTAGTATAAAGATTTTGTGATTAACTCATGTTTTTGAACACACTGCTATTATTTTGAACACTACAGTGTGAGGCCTATTGTGTCCAACATTGCAGACCACAGGCACACCTAACAAAATGGCTCCGTTACACACATGCACAATGACTCACTAGAAGTGACAAAACACAATGAAATGTATAAATTTGAGGGAAAGTGTCGAAAGCAGAAAGACAGAACACTATTTATCGGCCATCCACTTGTAAGTTAAGACAGTTCTTTAATTCTGAAGGTATTAATGTGGCTGCCATTTCCACAGAAGTGCTGAATAGATATGCCAGTGCTTGTTGCCATTTTTCTGTCATAAATTCTTGTAGCTGCTTATTTACCAAGATGGCATTTTTATGTTTTGGGTGCTAAAACCCTAGATTGAACAACTTACACTGTGAATGACCTAACAATTGGCAGGATATGTCGAGAGTTGCAGTTTCACGACACATTGCCAAACCTTATAATTATGTGGTAAAACTGTGGCTTTCCGAACGTTCTCTAAATAAACCCTTCATTGTTCTTACCCACATAGAACATCAATGACAGCTGACATGTTGGTGATCTGTACGCATACAAGACGTACTTACTGGTCCATGAGCAAACAGTTGCCTAAAAAGCAAGAGGAGACTCCAACGCAAAAGATATGAACAGTCTTCATACCAGTACTCTTACATACTGGTAAGTCCATATCATGGACAAGCATGGAGACAGCTTGGCTTATACTATTAGTATTACACACAGACAAGTCAGTAACTGGCTTATTATACACGCGTGTGGATGCTGAATATTAAGAAGTGAATGACAAAGTGTTGTCATACTAAGGATTGAGTACAAAGTGTGAGAAATTTAGTTTCAGTTAGTAGGAGACACATAAACATGCATTCAAGCCCTCAACTGATAAAAGGAATTCATCACTCATCTATTCAAGGCATACTGTCCAATACTTCTAGAGTGTCTAGGAGGATCCTAGGAAATCAGAATACTTCCTGGACTCCCAGAAAAGTCTCCAAATCTCTTGCACCCCACTGAAGACTTCCAGTAATCATGATTCCAGAAGTTTTCATGTACCCCAGAGTCTCAAGAGTGGGGACCACCTTGGAAGTTAAACTAACTGTCAGTCTCGTAGAAATGTTCTCTAAGTAGCCCCACAATGATGAGCAAAATGCCCACTTAAATAATTCCCATGATATTCAAAATGCCTTTTAAAGCAAATACACAGGGTTTGTCCTTGATTGAACAGCAATTTTAAAGATCAACTTTAAAATAATAATTTGAGCTCTTTCTTGGTTATATGAGCTTCTATGAAAATTAATACGACTTCTACAGTCCTACTAATCAGTTCTCTAGATCAGTAAAGCCACCCATAAACAATATAGCTGTTGACTGAACAACGTTTTGGCTTATGGCTTTATTTCCTGATTCCTTCATACACAGGAACACTTGACTCTATCAAGTGCTCCTATGTTCTCTATGAGAGGGCCACTGCCAGACTCCTCTAGCGCCGGCTTATCTCACAGAGAATACAAGTGTTGGCAGTTAAAAATTGGACATACCAGTTCCTTATCTCCCTGACTTTATCTGTCGGTGATAGTAGGCAAGCCCCAATGGACATCGGACTGACAGCCAATCCAGTAATCTTCCTGTCCAGTATGATGGGATAACCTTTTCCTCATACACATTAGACTAACGTCGTCCAAACCCACCAACATTGGTAGCACAGTGGTAAGTCTAATGAGTATGTAGGCCTTCCCACCTTCCCTCTCATTTTGGACTGCCAATTCTTTTGCTCTCTGTGAAATAAACTGGTACCAGAGAAGCTTGGCAGCTGCTCTCTTTAAGAGAACAGAGGTGCCCTTGGTAAAGTATGGAGGAATCAGGATAGATCGCTCTCAGCTGAACCATTGTTTTTATTGAACTAGAAGACCTTTTGAAAAGCTTGTGGGAGTCATATGGAGTTTCTTAGAGGCTGATATAACCAAGAAAGATTTAGAAAAAAAAATAAAGATTTTAAGTTAGGAAACGCTCTCCAAAACAGCTGTCCACACAGGAAAATCTCTGTCTATTTATTTGATACATTCAGGAATTTGTATATAATGAGAACAATTTAGTGTTAGAGATGAGAGAATCAATTGATGCAACCATGGATGAAGTCAGTGCTGGCGAGATGTCACTCATGCGTCACACAGATGACGTCACGGCGGGCCAGCGAATAAAACACTGTGCAGGGGAATTCTAAAGCTTGGGACTATCCACGGCTAGAGAGCACTGACTTGGACAGTGAACCAGGGTTGCACAAAGAAATACTCTATTTAGAGGGCCTCTGGTTCAGCCTCTGCTGCATTGGCAGAACAGGATGGACAAATGTCTTTTTTCGGCCTTGCTAACTATGTTGCTATGTAACAGTAACTTATGGATGTAATAACAGTGCTTAGATTACAGGTTTGGAAAATATTAATGGCTTATATAGAGTGCTGTCATTGCACATTATCAAGCGACGATCGACTACATACCAGTCCATCAGAGCTTGTTTACAGACAGGCCGATGAACTAGGATGGGGACAGAACAATCAAAAATACGATTGTTCCCTCCCCATACAACTCCATGATAGAGAAAGCACATCTCCCGTTTATAGGGGGCAATGTAGCTCCGATTATTATTTTTACTGGCAACTATCTGAACAGCCGACAAGAACGTACTTTATTCGTTTGTCAGGTGATAGGCAGCATGTTTACAGAGGCTAATTTTCAGGAACGAATGCTTATTCGCGGATTATCTACTTATCTAAATGAGACATTAGTGTACTAATAACCATGTGTAAAGGACACCCACAAACAGTTCACATACAACTCACACAAACTATCATATCAACACAAATCTATAACATGAAACTAATGGATGGATGTAAATAATGATACACTCAAACCACACACTTGTTATAAGGATGATTGATAATAGCTAAAATGTATCAATAAAAAATACAATCCTGAACGGAGAGGTCATATTTAAATTGTAATTGATCAACATGTAACTATTCTCATGCAGTCATGGCCAAAAGTGTTGTCAAACTTGAAATTGTTCCAGAAAATGAAGTATTTCTCCCAGAAAATTATTGCAATTACACATATTTTGTTATGTTTATTTCCTTTGTGTGTATTGGGACAACACAAAAAAGCTGAGGAAAAAAATGCAAATTGGACATAATTTCACACAAACCCACAAAATGGGCCAGACAAAATTGTTGGCACCCTCAACTTTAAATTTGTTTGCACACCCTTTGGAATAAAAAATTGCAATCAATCGCTTCCTATAATCATCAACAAGTTTCTTACACCTCTCAACTGGAATTTTAGACCACTCTTTTGCATACTGCTTCAGATCTCTCACAATTGAAGGGTGTCTTCTCCCAACAGCAATTTTAAGACCTCTCCATAGGTCTGCAATGAGATTTAGATCCTGACTCATTGCTGGCCACTTCAGAACTCTCCAGCGCTTTATTTCCATCCATTTCTGTGTATGTTTGGGGTCATTGCCCTGCTGGAAAACCTATGACCTACGACGCAAATCCAGCTTTCTGACACTGGGCACTATATTGCGACCCCAAATCCTTTGGTAATCTTCAGATTTCATGATGTCTTGCACACAGTCATGGCACCCAGTGCCAGAGGCAGCAAAACAACTCCAGAACATCTTTGAACCTTCATCATATTTGACTGTAGGTACTGTGTTTTCTTTGTAGGTCTCATTCCGTTTTCAGCAAACAGAAGAATGATGTGCTTTATCAAAATGCTCATTTTTGGTGTCATCTGTGCACAAGACGCTTTCCCAGAAGGATTTTGGCTTACTCAAGTACATTTTGGCAAATTGCAGTCTAGCTTTTTTATGTCTCTGTGCCAGCACTGGGGTCCGTCTGGGTGTCTTGCAATAGTGTTTCATTTAAATGTCAATGGATAGTTTGCGCTCACATGGATGCACCCCTTAACCTACAAGACAGCTTGAATTCCTTTGGAACTTGATTGGGACTGCTGATTCACCATCTAAAACTATCCTACATTGCAACCTTTCATCAGTTTTTCTCTGCCGACCACGTCCAGGGAGATTACCTACAGTGCCTTGATTATGTTGCGCACATGGACAAAGGAACATCAAAATCTCTGGAGATTGACTTGTAACTTTGAGATTGTTATTTTTCAACAATTTTGGTCCTCAAGTCCTAAAACAGTTTTCTAATCCTCTTTCTGTTCTAGGTGTAGCACACACAGACACACAATGTAAAGATTGAGTCAACTTCTCTCCTTTTTATCTGGTTTCATGTGTGATTTTCATATTGCCCACACCTATTACTTGCCACAGGCAAGTTTGAACAAGCATCACATGACTGAGGCAAAGTTGTCCACCCACAATTTTGAAAAGGTGCCAACAATTTTATCTGGCCCATTATTGGATTTTGTGTGAAATTATATCCAATTGGCCTTTTTTTCTGTTTTTTTTGTGTTGTTCCAATACCCACAAATAAAATAAACATGTGTATAACAAAACGTGTAATTGCAATAACTTTCTGGCAGAAATACTTTCTTTTCTGTGGCAATTTCAAGCGTTTTGGCCATGACTGTTGGGGTTCTACAATATAGATATATGATTAAAAGTCCTCTGGCAATTGATATGTTGATACTGAAAGCAGGGCTAGCATTAGGATCCGGCTTAGCCGGATAAATGCAGGGCCATTTTGCCTGGGGATGTTCAAATCTCTGCCCTTTTCCCATAAATCAAAAAAGTTAAATTATATTTGACTTCGCCATGATGATCTAAATTTGAAATATGATAATATTTATCTCGTAAGGTGAGAATAGAAGTGGAAAACAAAAATTACATAAAGTAATAAAAGAAAGTTATTAATTCTTCGAAAACTGAGGAGAAAAAAGAAAAATCAAAAGCGAAGAGGGGCCCACTAGGACTCTGTAGCCTAAGGACCCTCAAACCTGGAGCCGGTTCTGCTGAAAGAAATGTCAATACAGCAGGTAAATTGTGTACGTAGACTATGTGCCATGCATGAAACACATAAATCATGCGGTACCCGAGATCTCATCTGTATTGGAACAGTGCACACATTAGAAAAAAGGTTTGAATTTTTTCTTTCAGAAACCACAGCACTCTTGTCCATGGCCTGTGTGGTATTGCAGTTTACACCCATTGAAGTACGGTATATAATTTTAAGCTGCAATACCACACACAACCATTGGACAAGAGTGGCAGTGTTTCCAGATAAATACACACCATTTTTACTAAACTTTGACAGCTATATTTGGATTTAAAATGTGCACTCTGGAAGTATTAGTACCATATAAAACTAACAGAAAAATGTAGGATAAAACTAAACTTTACAAGAATATTCTAAAAGCCACAATCAATAACTGTTATATAAGAGAACTGCAGTAGGGAAAGTCCTTACTATCAGAGTTTCTAGAAGTAGGAACAAATTCAGGGTCATTAGAAAGAGTCAGAGGAATCATAGTAATTAGTGATGAGCGACCATTCTTGGATAAGGTGTGATCCGATCATGCTCGGGTGCTCTGTGTCTTCGGCGCGCTTTCCTGTTGACCGTCAGTAGTACAACGGCCCATTCACAAAATAGTGGCTGTATATGCAATTTCTATGATATTTCTATTAATGTTTAAGCCTCATGCATACTTCTTCTTTTTTCAGCCTATTTCCATCTTTGCTTTCATTTTTGTCTGCCATGGATCTTGTCAAGTATGAATTTTAGGAAAATAGATGCCTTGTCGGTGCTGCCTACATCTCCCTTATCATTTCAACCCCCCAGAGGTTTTTGACATGGATTTTGCAGCTGAACCACATCAAATACGATTTCATATTCGGGTCCGCTTCAATATCCATGTAAAATAAAACGGTGTGAACATACCCTTTGTTTTATTTCGTTGCCCAAGCACTTAACCATCAGCAATACTGTGTGAATATATAGTAATTTTCTATAATGTATTTGACAGCTGCAACAGTGACAACGGGGCTGTCCACTGTGACCCTACTCTGATGCAATTATCTGATATAAAACAATTAGAATAACAAGCTCTTTATTATTTCAATATGTCCTTCTTCTATTTAGCATAGTCTCACTTTCATCCTTTTATATTACGACGCTGTGGTCTTAACATAGCCACAGTCATAAAGCAATCAAGGATGGCATTATAAGGGTTGTTTGTGGAAAACAAGATATCACCCATCTACAAGATAGGTGATAACTTGCTGATTGGTGGTGGTCCAACCACTAGGACCCGCACTGATCGCCAGAACAGGGAAATTTTATCCACTGTTATAATGGAGTGGCACTGCGCGTACTTGACCACTGCTCCATTTATTTCTTATGAGGCTGCGCTCGGCTTCTTCCGGCAGCGCCATAAAGGATGAATTTGAGCAGCAGTTGGGCATCCAACCTGCTGTATCTTTCTGTTAGGCCACATTCACACGTTCAGTATTTTACATCAGTATTTGTCAATCAAAACCAGGAGTGGATGAAAAAAATACAGAAGTGGTGACGCGTTTCTATTATACTTTTCCTCTGATTGTTCCACTCTTAATTTTGGCTTACAAATATGGATGTATAATACTGAACAAATACTGACTGTGTGAAAATGACTTAACAGGGATGAAAAAATGTCCCAATAGGCGCAAGTCCTAGTGGTGAGACACCCTCACCAATTAGCAAGTTATCAACTATTCTAAAGATAGACGATAACTTGTTTTAACTGGACAATCCCTTTAAATACCTTACTAAGGGTCCCGTCACACTCTTCAATGTCCCAGCGATCCAACCAACGATCCTACGTGGATGGGATCGCTGGGACATCGTTAGCTGATCGCTGGTGAGCTGTCACATAGGCAGACTCATCAGCAATCAGGACCAGCGGAGCACGCTGGTATCCAGGCTAAACATTAGGTAACTAAGCACCACGCGGTGCTTAGTTACCCGATGTGTACCCTGGATACCAGCTCCCAGCTTCTGTGGTACGTGCTGGGAGGTCGCTGATCGTTGGTCTCCCGCTGTCACACTCAGCGATGCGGAGACCGACGATGAAAAAATGGTACAGGACATTCAACGACGATCAGCGATACCCAGCAGGGGGGGCGGTCGTTGCTGCGTGTCACACTAAGCAAGATCGCTGGCTAGGTCGCTAGTGCGTCACAAAATCGGTGACGCTTCAGCGATCTCGCTTAGTGTGACGGGGGCTTAAAGCATTTGTTTTGGCACTTACATCCATCTATTTCTAACAAGTTCTGGCAAAAATCTAAACATAGGATACAGATAGAAGACGTTGAAACCTGCATCAAAGGGGTTGTCCACTACTAGGACAACCCCTTCTCAATCACTGTATTTTCCCCATGTAAAATAATAACAGCTATACTCATCTCCGGTGAGAGCGCCTTCCAGTGATGTCAGCACCTGCTCCCCTGGGGCTCTCGCGTGACATTGGTTGCAGGGCTTGCATGACATAATGTCTCAGGAGCCCCAGGGGAGCAGGCTCCAAGATCAATGAAACAGTTCCTGCTCTCCCAGGGGCAAGTATAGTTGCTATTAATTAACATAGGGGAAAATATAGTGATTGAGGAGTTGTCCGAGTAGTGGACAAACCGTTTAATAAATACCTTACATTTTATTCTACTGTTCCACAACTGTACGTTATTAGTAGCATTTTATTATGGCATATTGAGAAGAACATTGGTGCAATAACTGTATGCTTTACACCTCCTTGGCTACTATTTTCCAAAAACATAAAATATAAAAAAAACAATATTTATCATACATACAATATTCTACATTTGAGGGCTTGGTACATGCAAGCCTAGCACCACTTTCGACTATTACTACGTCTACGAGCACATGCACATGTAGGTTTCACAAAAACTTTCACCACTTCAGAATCTAAAAACAAAACATGCATAGAGACTTTCCTTTCCAACCTCAATACGACATTTTCATGCAGGCAGACATGCATTACCTTACTGTACAGAAGACAGAAAGAAATATTCAGCATTCCGTGCAAACAGATTTCCTTCAATGCCAGCAGGATCCTACATGAATTGCTATACAAGTCATGGCAGGACGAACCTGGCAGAAAAGGCAAGAAAACTCAAGCCATGTACATAATAGATTGGCCAAAAAATCAGCTACAAGGGTACACTGTCTTCCCTTTTAAGATTAAGAGTTATTTACCAAAATGACTTAATGATTTACATCAAAAATCCAAATGGTGTTGTTCCAATGAACACAGATTTCTGAAGTGTTTTAATCCTTTTGGTGCACTAATTAGGATTAAAGGTATTACATGGCATTACACCCTCTTAAGTAATGCTGATCTCTCATTAAATTAGATCATGTTGCCTTGAAAGTTCATTTGTGGCCAAGCTTTTCCAACTTGTCTGCTGGCACTACTGCAGTATAAGTTAATATGGCACTTACCAGTACATAGTAGTAAGCATACAGAGCTGCCACATGATGCGTCACAAAATACTTATCCCCAATCGCCTTCCAGTAACAAATAATCAGTAACAAGTCTGCAAGAGAAAAAGCCAGAATGACTCACAGTCTGCAATGGAAAGAAACCTCAAAGAGGAGGCAGCGTGCAGATGGGGATGACCATTATAACCAATAATGCCTGGCCATTACAGAACTAGTCCAGTTACTATTAATATACAGTAAGTGGTGCAGTATAGTAATTCTCAAAGTAAGTGGTCAAGGCTTCTTAAAAACAGACACTTAATAGGAAATGGATACCTTTGGGGCATTTTTATTTTTAACTTAAATGGATATATTTTGGACTAAAATTTTGCAATTGAGTTGCATTAAAAATATGGCACCATTTGCTTTCTTTAGCCTCTTTGTGCATCTATTGCTGGCTGCAGAATTAAATTAATTAGGAAACCCATCAGTGAGCTCCTTGTGATAGAGAATCTGTACTGTATTTGTAGGTCTTGTACTGAGCTCCTTTCAGCTAATTTATGACTTTATGAATGTTCAGGTCTCCTTTGATGTGGCCTGTGGTCATAAATCACCCGAGTGGAACTCAGTAAATGACAGATAAGAGTTGCCAACTCTGTCACAAAGGGTTCATTGAAGGGTTCTTAATTTATCTCATTTCAAATCCATAAATAAGCAAAGAAACCAACAGCCTAATGTTGTAAAATTTATAATGTAAACTAATTGTCCAGATCATTAAAGGAGTTGTCCGGGACTTTTACATTATAGTCCTATCCGAAAAAATGGGTTATCAATATCTGACTGTTGGGGGTACGACACCTAGCACCCCCATCGATCAGCTGTTCCCGATGCTGGTGGCTAAAAGTCCTCACGTGCGCAGCTGCTCAGTTCCATCAACTGCCCAGTGGCCATAGACGAGTACTACACATCTGCCCCAAATTCAAATCAACAGGAATAGGTGATCAATGTAAAGGTCCCGGATAACCCCTTTCATTTACTTATAAACATCACCCCCATCATGCCATCACATGGACCAGAAATGACGGTACGTCTTTTATTATCCTAGGCTGTATATGCACCTCTGGTTAACTTCAGATATGAGCAGAGCCTTATATACTTCCTATGGAAGACCATACAGATCAGTATGGGTAAGGCTCCTTTTATATTCCTGTATATGAATACGTCCAATCTAACTGCTTGAAGACTTCCCTGCACAATTGCCAAACATTGCAATAGGCCGCTACTAAGTTTATCCCGTTTTTATGCCTCTATTAACTCTATGCAGTTTTTATGCCTCAGGCATACCTTTTCTCCAATGTATAGGAAAATACATATTGCAGACTTTATTTTTTTAATCAGTATTGCCAATGGAAAACATGATTTTGTATGTCTGTACAGAGGCACCCTTTAAGAGCTTTCCGAGTTATAAGTTGGAGAAAAGTTGTAGTGTATACCTCTCATGAAATGTGAACAATTTCTCACTTACGGTAATTGCCTTTTTTTCTGCAATACATAATCAGTAACAACTATTGCAATGATAGTAAGATAAAAGAAAACCTGGACTCCATGCGGCTCTATTGAATTATTATTGCTACTGTATAGGCATCATATCATAGGACAGTCACTATTAAATGGCACAAAGAAGGGAGCATGCGCACATGGCACCTAGATGTGGGCTGCGAGGACAGCTTCAGTCCAATATTCATCAGTAATTTCCAGCTGGGTGCCATGAAGAGGCGTAGCACAGCTTTCTAGCATTACTACATACAGTAACTGTGCATTTATTGTATGGGATTAGTCCAAGAAAAGAAAAGTTGATTGACACATCGAAAAAATAGATACAATTTTCAAAATTTATTCCATAAGTATCAAACAATTAAAATCCACATGCCAGGATAGAAAAAGCATGCTGATGCGTTTCTGGCTCTGAGTGCGCTCTTAGTCACAGTGAATGCATTCGCTATGACTAAGGGTGCTAACAGTGCCAAAAACGCGTCAGCATGCTTTTTCTATCACTGGCTTGTGGATTTTAATTGTTTGATATTTATGGAATAAATTTTGAAAATTATCTATTTTTTGGATGTGCCGATCAACTTTACTTTTCTTAGACTAATTTCTAGGGATGACCGAACGTGCTCGGATAAGGAATTATCCGGGCATGCTCAAGTGCTAACCGAGTGACTTCAGCATGCTGGAAAAATATGTTCAAGTCCTCGCGGTTGCATGTCTCATGGCTGTTAGACAGCCGCAACACATGCAGGAATTGCCTAACAAACAGACAATCCCTGCATGTGTTGCGGCTGTCTAACAGCCTCCAGACATACAACAGCGGGGACTTGAACATATTTTTCGAGCACGCCGAAGACACTCGGTTGGTACACGAGCATGGGGGATAACACCTTATCCGAGCACGTTTGCTCATCACTACTAATTTGATGACGGTCAGCAGTATTTGAAACGGCACCCAATACATACAAAGGACTGACCACTGGTAGCATAGCCCTATAACCTATAGACAGCAAAGACCTGGCAATGTTATCCATGTCTCCCCAGCCATCCTTTACCTGAGATGAGGTAGCCTGAAGTTATTGCAACATTCAACTTCACCATAAAGGGATCTCCCCTGGAAAATACATTACAGCGAGTTATGCACCCAATATAGTAAGCATTTATACATTTCCAGACATCAACCGAAGAAGAAACATGCAACAGCACTTGGTTTAGAGAGCAAGAAGAAGACATTTACATTGACAGTAATGCTAGCCACTGACACACAACACTCGTATATCACTAAATGAGATACACAGCCTATCTCTATATATAGAGCTGGATATATAACACTCGCCAACCTACTGAGCTATGGTATAGAAAATGCCTATGGCTTGTTAGATTACGAAATAGATCTGTCACTCAAGAAAAGACTTACATGTAAACCTTTTAAGATTTTATCATTTCGTTCTACTAGATGATTATTGGAAGGCCCAGTTCCAGTTTTGATTTAGTCCCTCAAACTTTTTTCTCATACAAAATATGAATTGAAGTTCTTGGGGAGGAGAGGTATAACTTTAACGAGTAATTCAATTTTTAGACAATATTTGATAGTCGACCTTTTAATTCCGTGGGTGTCCGGGACCTGAGACCCCCATTAATTGCTCAAAAGACCTATTAGACATGCGCAGCTCAGGAGGCAGCACAGCAGAGCTACAAACTGAGAGCATCAATGAGAGGAGTACAGAGTCATTAGAAAGTCATAGGTCCTGATTCATTAAGTCCAGTGTTGTTCACGCCAGTTTTGATGAGGGGGGCATGGAATCATCATCATCATGGAAATGGAATCATCATCCCAAAATGACCTATTGTCATATTGTCTATTGTCAATAGATAGCACATTCAGTAAAGCTGAGATAGACCCAAATGATCCAAGTATCAGCACCACCATGCTCAGCCGAGTCTACACATCAGGTCACATTCAGTTGTAGTAAATTTTCTGCAATTTTTCTGAGCAGTTTCTGCTTTGAAAGTGTACAGCAAAGTTATACATTTGCACATATAAGATTTTTCCATTACAGCATTAAGGGAAGGCTGTGGCTTTTAGTGGAAAATGTTTACGGTGTCTGAACATACCCTAAGGCCACTTCTAAACAGATGTAATACAAGCACTTTTGTGTGCCCATATTGCAAAACCTGTAGAGCACCAACTCTAGTTTTGATGAACAGTGAGATTTATTTATTTGACATACACCAAAAAAAAGAGCATGAACCGCGCCTCCAAAAATCATACGTTGTTCTAATGCCGCTAGGCAAAAATTTATAGAACTGAACATGAGGTTCTTAGTTTAACATTCTGATCAAAGTGTATAAAGCCCACTGCCACGTCACGGCAAACCTCGTAGTGGGTCCTACTGCCCTAATGGAGCGTAGCCGTGCGCCGACCACCGCCACAGAGACAATGCACCAGTAGGGCAGATGGACCGATGTCGCCAGACCGCACCACCCCACCAGCACAAAGCCACAGCAACAATGGCCGCCGCACAGCACCAACACCAAAAGAAAGGAATCCCTGTAGCCCCAACCTGCCTGTGCATTGCTGCTGTGGTGGTGGTCAGCACGTGGTTCTGCGCCGTTAGGGCAGTAGGGACCCACTACAAGGTTTGCCATGGCGTGGCAGTGGGTTTCATACAGTCTGATCAGAATGTTCATCTAAGAACCCCATGTTCAGTTATATATATTTTTGCCTAGCGGCATTAGATCATTGTATGATTTTTGGAGGTGCGGTCCACTCTTTTTCGCAGCATATTATTTATTTGGCATAATGTGTCCATAATAAGACATAAAAAAGAACCTGAAATGCGGCCTTAATGGGCCGACTTGCTGCACCATGTCTTTTTTGTCCTCACTTATTTCAAGAGCTTGGTCAGCTAAGTTTCTAAGTTCATGATGACAATGCAGTGTAAAGATTTGGGTAAAATACACAACCTCCGCAATGTAAGTCACTTGGTCAAGATCCACAGAGCACTGTCATTTTTCAGCCCAGAGAATATATTAATTTACAGACTGTGTTGTTAAATGATATGAACTTAGAGTTTTTGATTAAGGAACCAGAGAGGTTTAGGTCCTTTAAAGAGGACCTTTAACCTTTTGTTTGGTTTTAATTTCTCATCTCCGTTGCCGAAATATTAGCAAAGTATTTGGCACCTATTAAATTAACTTTTGTAAAGTCATAGTGGATGTTATCCGATAGCAACTCATCTAGGGAAAAGTACACATCCCCAGTGAAAGCTATATAATAATACAGGAAACACCATCTTTGTTGTACAGGTATTTTGTGTAACAAATGTGTAAGAGGCAGCAACTACTTACCACACTGGATCGATATTGACAGCGTCATCATACACCAAGATGTACAAGCAGAAACATCCGACCACCACTGCATGGAATGTGGACACGGTCCTGGAGAGATGAAGGGATGGAAAGGAACCACTGAATATCTTCTCAAAAATACAAGTCATATATCAAAACTGTTGACACTTCTACAGACCTATTTTATTTCTAGTGCTATATAAAATTTTAGGGCCCGATTTATCAAAACTGCAAAATTTTTGTAGAATTCGAAGTTGGAAAAATATGTTGAACCTTTGGACTTTTCATGTCAGTTTGAAGCAGCTCCACCAAAGAAGAGGCGAGACATGGTGTGGCCACTCTAGCCCTTCAAATTCAGCAAATGTGCGTTTTTTACCTTTGATTGAAGTAGCATTTTTGGCGAGGCGCATGCCATTGAGAAGATGTGCCTAACTCAAAGTGGTGTGTGCCTATTAATGAATTTGATGCATCGTACTACAGCCAGCGAGCACCAGTCTTAAGGAATCGGTGTCTTAGTATTAACAGAATTTTCTTATCGTCAATCTTTCGATAGATCATCTTAAAAAAAGTGCCTCGTTCTCTTGATATTTAAGGCCTTCCAAATGTGCTATTTATGGCTTGTTGTCAGAAGTTAGGGCCGCAGATGCAATTAATTTGTCCTCTACACTTTCAGAACCAGACAGTTGTATTAAAGGAGTAATCAGGCTCTACACATATCTGCATCAGGAGATGAGAAAAACCAGAGACGGCATATCTATATTCAGTATATGTTCATTAGAATAGGACAGGTGCACAAAACCTGCCACTCATGCATACAAGCTGTCATATGTATGCAAGCTTGACACCACTGGCCAACTCATCTCCTGATGCCGAAGTAAGCACAGCCAGATAAGGTGAAATTCTGGATGAATATTCCAGATATTTTAGAGAAGTATGCTATTAGAGCCAAACAAGGTGAGGTGTCAACTAAGAGCAATATTAAAACCATTCTTTCAGTCATATCTGTATACTGTAACAAGACCTCACCTGAAGCTTTCAGCACAACGCTTGCCAACTACTTTGATGGCAGAGAAATGCAAGTATACTTTGGACGAGTAGGTCAGTAAGAAACCACCTCCTGCACTCGGAGTAGATGGCAGTTGAAGAGACCATCTCCCTGTATGCTAGTGATAAAGCTAGGCCAGCTTAGTGTCACGATCCATTTTTGGATTTGTGGCAGCTCTGGTTTCACTCAGTTAAAACTTTTTTCCTTTCAGGCCAGAGGGGGTTAATATGAGTTTTTCCCCGCTGGCAAGCTGGTATAATTGCAGTGCTGCTGGGTCAACTGATGCAGATGGTGACCACTCCCACCATCCTTTAAAAGGTCACCTGATGCATCAGCTGACTGTTAGTGATACAGGTCCTTTCTGGAAACCAGCCTAGCAGGAGCAGCTCTCTGGTGTCAGCCACGTCTGGTGTTTGGAGTCCAGTTGCTGTTATCTGCAGCGTGGAGCTTAGCAGCGGTGTTCTTAAGCTAAGTATGGTGTTTTTTGTTACCTTGTCCCTTTGGTGTTTGTCATTTCCCCCTGTTTATTATCTGCAGAGGTGAGGCTAGTGCTCCTTGCCGGCCAGTGCACTAGCCAGGACAGTAGTAGGTGACAACTAGGGATGACGTACCCTGACGGCGGAAGGGGGAAGGACCTGCATAGGGCGTTAGGGGAGTGCAGGGACAGGCTCTGGTTTGAGCTTAGGTGGTGACCATCCCTCATTCCCTATTGTTAGGGCCTTCCTCTCGCCTTTTCCATCCCGTTGTGTGTGAGTTGTGCCGTCCGCTGGCCGACCATCCGTAGGGTCGCGTCACACGTCGTGACACTTAGAGTGTCTTCACAATGTAGAGCAACATAGATACACCATAATGAATATTCCAATAAAAAGCTACATTAAAAAATTGCAACAGCGATAAAGGGAATCCCACTACTAAACAGCTCACCTGCAATATACTGTTCCAACTAAAAATTCCAAGCCATACTGAAGTTGAACCACTTTGATGGTGTACCATATGAAAGTGTAACCTTTATCCTTATGTATATCAAGAAAGTGTAACTGCAATGCTTGAGTGCCTCTACGGATGAAAATTAAAAAGGGGTGATCCAAAAATAACATTTATTTTAATCCTCTGTCTATATAATGTCATAATCTATTCTCTTTTCAAATAAACTTAAATTAAAAAGTCTGTATCGTTCCCTCACTACACTAACTGCTTTTTTTTTACCTACTTCCTGTTTGATGACGCTTTGTTTGAGAGCCCCCAGTGAATGCTGGGATACTCAAACGAGACGTCATCAGGTGGCAGAGGCTGCGGTCACTGCTGTAGCCTCTGGACGTCCGTTCCAGGGGCTGGGCTAGTCCCTGCTTTACTGAGCATCAGCTGATTGACAATTCCGGTGTATGGAAACCTTGTTACTGTGCAATATTCTTTTTAGTGCAAAGTGACAGTGCGCTCCTTCACTGGCTCTGATGAGAAGTGAGTAGCTGGCAAGAGAGAGCACTGTCAGTGAGCACTGTAAGGAGAAAGTGTCATCAAACAAGAAGTTGTTCTAAAAATAAAGCAGTTATGAGTAGTGACAGAACGACAGGGACTTTTTAAATAACATATATTGGAAAAGGGATTAGATTCTGACATTAATCAAACATTTAGAAATAAAATAAATGTTAGTTTCGGACCACCCCTTTAAAGACTGTTGAGTTTACAAACTGTGTCAGTAGATTTTTTTGCAAAGATGTCCAAACCCAGCGGCTCACCTAAGAAATTTCTCCTGTGCCTCATAATTGGCAACTACCTTAGTCACGGCTTACATCAGTCACTGCTGGGGTACACTGTTCACCCTCAGACTCAACTAAACCTGCACCCCAGTGGATGTATGATGGGATATGTCTTTACATGCATTGCAGCTACTATATTTAGTTAGGGAGACATCCTGATGTAGCCTGCGTGATGCAGTATCACTGTGCCCATCTTGGCACTACACCAGCAGAAAATTCACATTTAAGGCTAGGTTCACATTGAGTTTTCTCTCCGTTGACCACTACATCGAGATTTCTTTCAGAATCCCCAAAAAACACTTTTCCAACAATGGAGTCACTGTGGACACAACCTGGACTCCATTCTGGCAGTATTCGGCTTTTTTTAGGCCAGGCAGTGTCTACAGCAACTCCATTGACTTCAATCAAGTGAAGGGCTCCTGTAAGAATGCTGTTTTTCGGGGATTCGGACAGAAACCCCAATCTAGTGGTCAGCGGAGAGAACTGTATTAATGTGAACCTATCCTAAGCTGTTGAGGTTAGGAGAAGAGATGTATTTTAACAATTATTGTTAATGTTAAAATTTAAGTTTGTAGCTAAAACATGATTTCCCAGAAGAACTTTGGGTAACCGGATGCCAGACATCAGCTGACTCCTACAAATGTTACTGCAAGTAATACTAACTGAGCTCAATTAAATGCATTATACCATATTAATTACAATATATTAAAAAGGTCATCCGGGAAAAGAGACCATGGAGAGGTTTATTCTCATAAATGGGAATATAATTAAGACATTGGTTAAGCTTCAGGAAGACAGTATCTCTAATCAGACAGCCAGTCAATTTGAGGCAATAACTTTAGGCACAGAAATGACAAAATAATAAGTTGTTGCTATGAAATATGTCATTTCTTAGCATTTTAATGCATGAAATTTTGCTTCAGGATCTCCTATACAACGGTCTCCTTCCGTTCAGCTCTGCATCTCAAAGAGCCACATTAACTTGCTTGGTTGCCAAGACAGAGGGGAAAGCTACTTTAAATTCCCTACAGGCACATCATATTACACCCAGAGATACCAGTCAGTGAAATTCAAAGCTGAGAAGTATTTGTGCATTGCAGTCAGAGCTAGGCCGGGAAATGGCTTGTTGTAAAACTTCAGAAGTTCCCAAATAATCTGAATCTCAATCAACATCCCATATGGCAACAGGGGCTTATTCTGTCAGTCAGTGCTCAGTGCACAATTGTCGAATTTCAGCAGATAATAAAATGCCAGTAGAAAATACAAAATTTCTTACTGTCGCTCTGATTCATTCTTGTCTGGACTACTGCAGCGCTCTACTACTCTGTTTCCCCATTATTGAATGCTCCCCTCTCCAATCTTTTCTGGATACAGACTATTTCTGTTCAAATGCTACACCAATGTCTCCACACTGTGCCATGTACTGCACTGGTTACCCATCCACTACAGAATAGAATATAAATCTCTCTCACCCATAAAGCTCTCCACAGTTCTGCACCACCCTACATCTTCTCACTCAACTCTGTTTACCACCGTACTCATGCTCTCTGTTCCGCTAATTACCTTTAGACTAAAATCCTTTACAGTCTGAACCTCCCACTACTGTCTCCAAGACTTCACTCACGCTGCACCAGTTCTCTGGAATGCACTACCCCGGATGAGCTAGTTAATTCTCAGTATCCACAGTGTTATGCATGCTCTAAAAACGCATCTCTTTAGACTGGCGTATCACCTCACCTCATTAACCCCTTCATGACCTTGAACATGCTCAGTACGTCTTGGTCGGTAGGTGCTCACAGACCTTGGATGTACCGAGTACGTCCAGGAGATTTTCTGTGCACAGGAGCTGTGCGTGCGCAATCGCCTCCAGGTGTCAGCTGACTCTGACACCCGGCACTCAGTGCAAGAGCGGTGTAGTACCACTCTCGGGACTTTAACCTCCTAAATACTGCAGAGGGAGGGAGACATCTGGGTCACCAGGCTACGTCTGACCACTCAGACCATGCGCAGATTACGGTCTCAGGGGCTTGTGTCAGTGCAGCACTGACAGTTATAAACT
>VIAB01001898.1:188268-203252 GCA_009801035.1 Oophaga pumilio | reverse complement strand
GTTTCTCTCTGTTTAAAACTTCCTAACAGCATGAAAATTCACTCTGTAATCCATGTATCCTTGCCCAAACCTTTCAGTGAGAACCTGATTCAAGGAAGAATCCACCAGAAAAAGTCCATGGTGAAGAAGACCATACAAATATCCAAAGAGCATATATTCATAATTATAGGGCAGCACCCCCCGTGCTGCCCTATAATTATGAATATATGCTTTTTGGATATTTGTCCAAAATATTTGTCTCAGTGGTTAGCACTGCAGCCTTGCAGCACTGGGTTCCTAGGTTTAAATCCCACCAAGGACAACATCTACAAGGAGCTTGTATGTTCTCCACATGTTTGCGTGGATTTCCTCCGGGTACTCTGGTTTCCTCCCACATTCCAAAGACAGACTGATAGGGAATTTAGATTGGTAGCCCCAATGGAGACAGTAATGATAATGTGTGCAAAACTGTAAAGCGCTGCGGAATATGTTAGCGCTATATAAAAATAAAGAATATTTATTATAGTGGCCAGAGATATGTCAATGTTTATCTCCCCATCATTGTTCAATTAGTAAACAGATGGGTTACTATATTATACAATCAATATAAGGGTACAAATTATCAAAAAAACACCACTCTAGGAGATATAAAATTGAATACAAATTTATTACGAAAGAATTTACATTAAAAAACATGAAACAAAAAATAGCTGATACATAAAGTTAGGACAGACTATGGGTAAAAGTAGCATTTGTGCATTTGTTAAACCAAAGCATACTGATCAAATTCAAATAATGCATATGAGACAAATAAATGTGAGATAAGTTAATCAGTCCATATGGAAAAGAATGCAATGTAATGCTTACCCATACTGAAGTTAGAGGACCGTACACATGCTGTTTTGCTTTCTCGAGGGGAGTGTGAAGGAGAGTACATTATGGATAAAATCATGGACTTTAAATTTAGAGAAATAGTGGTGCAATTGAGGGGTTATGGACCAGAAAATAATTCATGGGAGCCAGAGGGCAACGTTCATGAACCCAGGCTTACAGGAGCATTTCATCAGAGACATCCAGAGAAGCCAGCACTGAGAAGTCCAGAAGCCATCCTGGAAGGAGGTGGGTACTGTCAGGACTCGAGCCCAGCAGTTCTTATGCACCAGGCAACAGCTCTTCCCTCTGAGCTATTAAAATCGATGGACCATTCTTTGCTAACCCAGATACTAGAACCTATGTTGTATCTGATTTTCTCCACCCTGAGTTCCTGATTGGCTCCACACTGATTGAACAACCTTCTTAAACCTGGCATTGCACTTCCTTCCTTGCAAGATTACTGAGCAAATCGCCTTTAGTCAAACTTCCTTTCACCTGCTCCTTCATTCCAATATTATACTACTGTTTAATGTGTAACAACCCCTGGCTATTCCTGACTGCGCTACCTATCGGTCCTGCCCCTAGTGGATGCAATACCACTACTCCAACCCATTTTAGTTCATAATAGTTAGAATCATGAGAGTATGACCTCTTCGACAGGGACCACTGTAACCCCAGTTTTCTCAGGAAATCTAAAATGAAAAGCCCAGATCAGACAATGGGACTTCATGGATCGGGCTGAAACCAAGGATCTCTGCTCTGGTTCAATTCCCTTTGGGAATTTTGGCCCTTCGGAGAATTCATTATTCTCTGTACCTCATACACTAAAATATCCATAGACTGAAATCGGAGGAAGCAGGGATGAGGGAAATAAAATTGAATGGACAAACTCCTTTAACAGGGATCTGTGGAAGAAGTAGGGGTTAGGGATGCAAAAGGATGGAGGAAGCTTCAGCCTAAAAGCCACTTCCAGAATCTCATTGGGACCAATGAACTTTGGACCCAATTTTGCCCATGGCTCTTTAAGTTTAATATTTTTGGATGACAACTAAACCTTATCACCTACTTTAAAGACATGACCCATGGAATGTTTTCTATCAGCCTTCTATTTTTGGTGAATCTGAGCGGCTCCAATATTCTTTTAAACCTCACTTCAGACATACTCAAGTTCCTGTATGGCAAGCTCCAGCCTAGGACATTCAGAACTCATCCAAGAAATTTCACCAAAATGGGGATGAAAACAAAAATGACATAAAAAGTCATGGTTCCAGTTGACTTGATTGTCAAATTCCAGCTGGGAGCAACACTGACAAAAGGTAAATTTGTGTTTTCCATCCTGGACAGAATTACAATTCCCAGAGGAGGATACAGAACTAGAGCTGTCACCCATAACAAGAGCGCAGCATCGCCCGGTGACAAAAGCAGAGGCAGGAAGAGCAGGCACTGATAGAGCTGTAAAAGCTACTCATACTGTATTCTTATTAAAACCATTATGTTTCTGTATGAACCTGCGTACATGTGTAGTTATAATATTATTATTATTATTACTACTAATATTATTATTATTATACTGCTATGATTTCAAATAATCAATGCAAATCTGCTGTGTAATGTGATTCTTAAAGGTAATGGACCACCCAAATTTTTTCAGCATTCATAAATAAATATTGAGAAAAGTCTTTTAAAATCTGTTTTGATTTTCTGATTGTTTATTTATTTAATTTAGTGCTGCTCTGTTACAGCAGCCACATTGGAACCTTTACTGTAAAGAGAACTTGTTGACTTCTATTCTGCAATGTCTTTGAACTGCAGTCATGGCCAAAAGTGTTGGCACCCTTGAAATTGTTTCAGATAATGTGGTACTTCTAGAAAATGATTGCTATTACACATGTTTTGTTATACAACACAAAAAAATGAGAAAAAAGGCAAACTGGACATAATTTCACACAAAACTCAAAAATGGACCGGACAAAATTGTTCATAAACATGAAACAATAACTTTGCAGTAGTATGATTGTATTGTTTCTGTTATACTGCACAGCAATCTGCTTTTCTTTATTAGGTTTGTCTTGTTTGTCTTTCTTTGGTTCAGCTCTTATGTACAGTAGGTAACCCTTCCATTCTTCTTGTGTCTCTTTCAGCATTGTGGCAGTCATAATAGTCTACATGTATCCTCTGTTCATCTATGGCAAATTATTATCCATTCACCTCTATGCACATTACAAGAATTTCACCCTGAGAATAAATTTTTGCTGGAGATTTTAAACTTGTTGAAAGCTATGGTTAAATATTTTTGGAAATGTTAATAGTAGGTGTGTATAAAATGTATGATAAAAGAAAAAGTGGTAATGGCAATTGACAGAGTAGTGTGAAAAAAGACATACAATAGGTAAGAATGTGGGAGCTGCTAACAGCCACAAAATCACAGCCAGCCCTGCCACCTGTTGTCAGTGTAGTAGTGTTAAAAAACACAATTCACAATTGGCCTCTTTTGTCTCCAGCAAGCTTATTAGTAGAGAGGAAGAGCAGGGCATAATGCAATATGTTGTACATGGTTCAACACAGTCACAGCCACATTGTGTTACCTCTGACAGTGACACTGTCACTTTCAGTCAGTGTTCTGTAAAGTCATCCTTCTCTACAACATTAAATATTTTATAATGCAGACATTCAATTCCATCACTGACATGTCTAATCCACAGCACCCCAAAAGCTAAGGCAAATTATTTTCTCAAAAAAATATTCATGGGCTTCAATGACCAGTAAGGCCCTATGAATTGGGCCAATGCTCAGTACTAGGTAAAGAAACACATTTTTTTATCAAACTAAAACTATTGGCCTTCCAAAACTACAATTTTCTTTAACACAATTCTCATTTATTGTAAAAATTAGGATTTTAACTAGTGTGAAGTCCTCTCCAGGACTGGGAACATAAAAGGTTGTTGTAACTAACATAGTTGGAGATGATCAAACCCAAAATTGAACTGTGACTTAGTTTTCAGTGGTCTGTATGTTTAACAGTGCCTTGTTAAAGGTGTCATCTCCAAAATGATATGTCTGGAGTCACTCTGTGTGACTGCAGACTTTTAAATCCCCCCCATCGCGCACACTGTGCTGCGAGGATTCTCCATTTTCTGAGTCAGGACCGGAGGGTACATACGCGTTATGTGTACTCCAGAACAGATCCCGATTAATGTGTGCGACCTCGCTCGATACACTTGCAGTGAGCGAGGCTGCTCCCTTTCTTATGACGTGGCCTTCCAGTGGGCATGGCCAACTAGTTGGCACGGCCTCGCTTTATACAAGTGCATAGAGCGAGGCCACGGCTATTAGTTGAGCTCTGCATACATCACTGCCTGTTCTGGGGGGATTTATAAGTCTGCAGTCAAACAAAGTGACTGCAGACTTATCATTTTGGACAACTCCTTTCAGCAAAGAAAGTAACATAAAAAGTGAATATGCAGCATCATTTATAAAATGCATGATAAACCATGTTTGGTGTGAACCACAGACCTAAGCAGATGAATTCTTAGAAGGCTCTTTTGCAGAAAATTTCAGTCAATCTTTTGAATTTACAGAATTTAATAGGCAATAAAAGTCTGTCAGGGCAGTGTGTTATTAATCTTTTGGTTATTATTCAGTAATCTCTGACTCTGAATGGAAGCCCTGAGAACCACCTCTTACATGACAGAAATTCTTTTGATTAGTCAGCCTGGTCCGACATTACATGTGCGTCACAACAATGATGCTGCACCAGGTTGACTAATCAAAATATGAGTTTCAGATGCCATAGGAGGTAATTCTCAAGGATCCTGTCCAGTGGTCACAGATTTTTAAGCTGGACAATGGACCAGATCCTTAAAATAGATTCACACTAACTCCAAGAAAGAAAGACAGTTTTTGGACATTTATCTAATTTTAAAAAACATTAGAAGTCTGTCAGTGCATTGTGTTATTAAACAGACTATTGGTTTCCACTTGTTACCATCAGTTTATATGGTGAGATAGTTATGAAATTAATAAATCTGTGTTTGTGTACAGTTCTAGGAGACCTCAGAATGTTAGACATGTCTTTTCTCAACGAAAGGAAGCCTTGCCGCTTTGGGATTTGCAGTGAATCAATTAGGTTTGCCAAGACTAAAGGAACCAACCAGACCAAATGTTATCTGCATTGGACACTCTACTTTGAGAAATGACTTCATATATCCTATAATATAGATTAAAAGAGGGATATCTTCTGTTGAAGATTTTGGAACACCGTTGGGTAGATTAGAGCATGGCAATAAATACAAGTAGCAGCTTTACCTTTAGCAATTGCCCCATCCTACATTACACATAAAACTTAGTAATTTGCTGTTGTGCTTACTGAGAGGTTTTCCCACAGACTACAGCAGATGGTCAGTGATCCTTCTAAAATGTAAGGATTGTCCAAAGTGGATAACCTATTTTATTGCAACTCAAATTAGAAATTAAGCAAGTAGTTGACAAATCTATACATGAAATGAAACAACTCCTGAATGAGAGAAATATGAAGAGACGTGCAGTTCAACTTGCCCATAATTATGGTTCCATAAAGAAACTGACCTAAAGTACAATTATACAGAATTGCATGATTTGACCACAGCCACTTACCCTAAACACAAATAAGACGTTATTAGAATCAAAGTTCGAAAAGACAAATCAGCCAACACAAGGATAGCATGTATGAGAACTCCTTCATGACGTTTAGAATAGAATTAGAGATGGCTACCTCATGAATTTGATTGCAACAATGCCAAGAGTGTACATTAACCGTGACAAATTGTAGCAATATAGAAAAATCTAATTTTGCATAATGAAATACATGTGTTTGATATTGGATACTGTATATACTAATATTATAAAATGTGGAAACTTTATCAAAAAAGAGTAAAAATCCTTAATTTAGTAGGATTGTCAAAATCTATCATTTTAAGTCTCTCTCTCTCTTTATTTCTCTGTCTTTTTATTTCTTCATCAGGGCTGAGACGAGGTATGTTGGTGCCCTAGTTAGATGAGGTAGTGGTGCATTCCTCCCCTGGAAAATAAGTCAAGGAGTCAGTTAACACTCCATCTCAAATTCATCTTCCCCCTCGAAAAATACACACGTGGTCAAAATTGTTGGTACCCCTAATGTAATGACAGAAAAACCCACAATGGTGACAGAAATAACTTGAATCTGACAAAAGTAATAATAAATAAAAAATCTATAAAAAAGGAACAAAGGAAAGTCAGACATTGCTTTTCAACCATGCTTCCATAAAAAAATTTAAAAAATAAAACTTATGAAATCGGCCTGGACAGAAATTATAGTACCCCTGAAAATAATGCGATTCGACCATGCAGCCCATTTTTCTTCAAGTGCCTCCTTATTGTGTATCTTGAAACAGCCACACCGCTAGTTTTCAGAGAGTCCATTATTTCAGCTGATGTTATTTAATGGGTTTTTCTTTGCATCCCGAACAATTTTTCTGGCATTTGTCATAGGTCACAGATGAGGATGTTACCTTTAAAAGCCATTTAAACCCATTTGTGTCAACTTCTGTGTATGTTATCAAGCCAAAATCACCAGGGTATGTAAACTTTTGATCAGAGTCATTTGGATGTTTTGGGTTGTCATTATGATTTAAAAAGAGAAAACACAGTAGTTTGACAATAAATGGCTTCACCCAACCTCTAACCATGAGTGGAGAAAAAGTTTTGGTGTTATCATTATAGTCTCTGAAAAAAGGCCAAGAAAGCAAAAATTCTGCCGGGGTATGTAAACTTTTGAACATAACTGTATGTTCTCCCTATGTTTGTGTTCATTTCCTTTGTGTACTCCACACTCCCACACTCCAAAGACCTACTGATAGGGAATTTGGATTGTGAGCCCCAAATTTAGACACTAATGACAATATCTGTAAAGCTCTGTGGAATATGATAACGCTATTTAAGTAAGCATAATAAACAAATATGTGAATTAACAACTCTTTAAAACACATTAGCATGAGATAAGAGAGATAATTAACTGTCTTCCTCCACCCTTTCCCCAGTCAATGAACATTTTGAAGTGGGGTTTAAAAGTATTGTTCACTTGAAAATAAATCTATATTCAATCAAAAAAAAATGAAAGCCGTGTTCCAGACTTGAGCTAGGCTGGGTAATCGACAAGAGTCACAAACATCCGAGTTTGTCGTCTTCAAAACTTATGTGCTCCTAAATGGTTGCAAGAATTACTTTAAGGGTAATTTCACACTATGCGCTTTTTCAGGGTTCTTTTTCTGCAGCAAAACCTGATCTCTTGGCAGGAAAGAGGAAGCAGAAAAAAAGCAGGTTTTAGGTAAGTTCACATTAGGCATTTTTTCTGAGGTTTTTTAATGCAAATTTTCAGCTGCGTTTTGCAGTACCAGCTATGTCTCTGAGATTTCAGAAATCTCATGCACACACTTTATTTGTCATCAGTATTTTGTGCTTTGCATGATTTTTGCACAATAGAGAATGTCACTTCTTTTATGTTTTTTTCATTGTTTTTTTCAGGAGCAAAAATGCTGGTATCAGGCTTTGCAATTGCATCACATTGTGCAGATGAAAGCACAATGAGAGCTCCCTCCCTGTGCGATGCTCCTCAATGTTGCTGTCACTATTGGCAGTGGCTTCAGAGGGGTTAAACATCTGCAAACAATGTTAGCACTGATAGAGGGCATTGCTGCAGGGTGTCAGCTCTCGCATAGGGCTGAGATCCACACACTATCGCGGTGGTGCTCGGCGTAAGCCCCCGCGGCACCGTATATGTGCTGCAGTTTGTGGGGAACGCAGATCCCGCAGCGCCGGCATGTTGGCAAGGGGTTCATTATTTATATTCATTTAAAAATGCAAAGTAAATGAACAATAGAGTAGTCTAAAGCAATTTGGTGTAGCAACCCTTTGCCTTCAAAACATAATCACTCCTAGGTACACTTGCACAAAGTCAGGGATTTTGTTGGATTATAATCCGGTGTATGTGTAATGAGTTACACAAAACAGGTGATAATAATCATGATTTTCATATGTAGGTTAAATCAGTCATTGAGTCAGTAACTGAAACAGAAATAGTTGTGTAGGAGTGTTAAAACTAGGTAAGGAACAGATAAACTGTGCCACAAATTTGAAGTTGTGGAAGACTGATGCATGCCACAGGTGAAACAAGATGGCAAATATGAGCACAGCAACAAGATACAAGGTTATACTGCATCAGCACAGTCACTCCCAGGTAAAGATTTCAAAGCAGTTTGAAGTTTCAAGATGTGCTATACATGCTCTTTTGAGGAAGTACAAGAAATGGGCAACTTTGCTTAATACGGATGGAGTGTTCACCCAAGGAAGCTTAATGAAGTAGATGAAAGACCTATCATGTTTACTTCCCTTTGAAATTCAAAAATATCCAACAGTGTCAATAGCTCAGAATTGAAACAATCACTGGAATCTAGCTAGACCCACTTACTGTCTTGCCAGAAGTGGTCATCATGGAAGAAGTACAGCCAAAAAGTCATACCTTCTGCATGAAAACTGTTAATCTCATCTGTTGGGATAGCTCCACTAAGTTGTAGGTCAGGGGGAAAATATGGAAGAAGGATGATTGCCTCAATAGTCTCTAAATATCAGTTCATAATTCTTACAGCAATCAAGAGTTAAACAGCTGGTCTTGTGGAGCTGTAGGTGCTAGTTACTGAAGTAACAGAAGAGTGAGGACATAACAGCAACAGAAAAAATATGGATATTGGGAGAGTTCAGACATATGACAGCTGAATAAAGTAATGTTAGTAGTGTTCTTATACTCAGCCCAGGAGTTTGACCAACTAGGTTGTAAGTGCCTAAAGATATTATGTCAGTAAGATATCCCAGGGAACCTGTAAAGCTAGATGTATAGTACTTCAAAGGGCGGCATCCTTAGAGGAAAAGAAAAAAGGATGACCTAGCAGTCGAGATGTTTGCATAAACGAATTGGCCAAGCAACTCAACAATGCAGAAAAACATAGGAACCAGAGTGCAGGCAAGTGGCAGCAGATGATCATGATTATTGAGTCAAAATTTAAAATATTTGGCTGTAAAAGGCAGTTTGTTGGCTGAAAGGCTGGAGAGTGGTAAAAAAGTGACTGTAGGCAATATTGGAGCATGGTAGAAGGTCTTTGCAAGTTAGAGGCTGAATTATGGCAAGTGGAGTTAGGGCTTCTGACAAGATTAATGGTGTCCTCAATGCTGAAAAATTCAGGCAGATACTTATCCATCATGGAACAACATCATGTAGATAAACACCCAAAAACAGTATCCGTAGCCCACCGGAATAACCTCTCAGGCTAATTATAACAACAACCGAGAAGAGCAAAAACCAAAAGAAATGGACTAAATAATTAAATAATGTAATCATATAATAAGTCCACAAAGTTGAGAGGATTTGATGAAATATATAAATATTTATTTACTAAATAACAATAACCAGACAAAAAGGTATAAAGGTGAGATGAGTACAGCAAATATTGGCAAATAATGAAGATGTAAGATATAAAGCCAGACAGACAAAACTGTCTCCCTGGTTGTTAACCGCAACGTCACAATTGGTAGGGTAGTCAGGAAAAAACCACAGGATATATATTGATATATATAAGGGTATAAATGACCTAGTATAACATAACCAATAATACCAGCACATATCCTGTCAGCTGTTAGCTAGTAATAGATAACAATTGTGTGCTAAAAAGACCTCACAAAAAGATATAATTGTTCCTGATATCTTATTTTTGATCTTTAAACCATTCATGAAGTTAAACTAAAATAACTAGTTACATGATCAAAGCTGAAAATAAAGGCAGCCAGGGATTTAAGAGATATATCTCTAGTGGAATAAATCATGTCTCTATTTACCTTGTGACATATTGTGAGCGCTTGCGGTCAAGCCAGAGAGGCAGCAAAGAAGCCCCGACGCGCGTTTCACTGTCCTTGGTTTCTTCAGGAGGCATGGTGAGACGTATGAGGCACCGGGTATATATAATAGGATAGTAAGGATATGGACCAATCAGTGCTCGTATAGATGGAAAGATTTAACACGCCTTAAATCAGTGCTAATTCAATAAAACTGTAAAGGGGGCGTATGGAAGCCTAGGTATAACAGGGACAAACATCTCCAAAGTTAGATAACAGGTGTGTAAACAAACCTAGGGAGATTAGGAGGATATGGCTTCATTTGCGGGAGGACGTGCGTCATCTCCTCCCATCACCACGGCAACGCGTCCGTGCCCACGACACCGAGAGACAGGGCAGCGCATGCATAGGGCGCGTCTGCGCATAGCAGGGTAAATATAAACTGGATATTAACCATTGCTGGCATGATAAAGAAAAGATATATATATAATCAATATCAGCAAATAAGGGGATATATATTTATCGTATACTATTCAAAAAGTCTTAATAAGAGGGTTAGTGTAATATAAAAAATAAAGCGATTATCTCAGCTGGATGAGATCGTTATATATGTTATCTTTAAGACTATCAGAATGCTGGATGTCTGATATTAATAAAAGCTATATAAATTATAGGCTTAATGACTGTTGTAAGGCCAATCATAAGGTCTAAATTCTCAGATGACCATAATATAAGGTCGTAATATATCCATTAAATACCAAAAATATGGCATTAATAGCTGTAATAAATGCATGTACATGATATAATATAGTCAAGAATTGTATATAAACAAAGTCAAACAGTGCATAATATCAAACATAATGGTGATCGAAATATATTATTATAATAACAGGAAAATTATTATCCAGAGTCAAATATAGTCCAAAATGTTGAAGAATGTGTTGGTATGAATATTTCTTCCAAAATACGTCGTGGGAATGAATATTTATTTCTCCCTGGGAACGAGATATACGCCAGTGCTGAAGGTAATGACACACGTGCATTGAGAAGATCCAAACCTTTATATCACTAAATAGACTGAAAAAAGAATAATTAATACCAAAAAACTACAATACTATAACTGTGCCCAAGAAAAAATGTGAAAAAGTAAAACAAACAACTAAGAATATGCATTAAAAAATTAAAATCAAAGCTATACGTCTATAAAAAGGACTTGAAGCTGACTGTTTCGTTCAGGCCATTTGGAACAACCGTTTCCAATATGACCATCCAACGTGTTTCTTTTTGTAGGAGTTTCTGTTTGATATTTCCACCTCGGATCCCTGTATAGATTCTATCAATACCCCGAGCAAAAAGACCTGTTGGGGAACACTTATGAAAATTGAAAAAATGTTTAGGAATTGTCTTGAGTAGTTGTGGATCTGTGCAGTCTATTGCATTTTTTATATCTCTTATATGTTCTTGAATCTGAATATTCAGTGGTCTGGTGGTCATTCCAATATAGATTAGTCCACATGGACATCTAATATAATATATAACTGCTTCTGTATTACAGGTGATGTGGTGTACAATTTTATAGTTTTTATCTACTTTTGAATTAGAGAATTCTTTGGTACGTGTAATATACCGACAAGCTGAACAAGTCCCGCACGGAAAGCAGCCCCAGGGAGGACCCTTGCTATCAGAAGAAAAAAGCGAACTTTTTGGGGGTATGTAGTGACTTCTACATAAAGTGTCCCCCAATGTTTGTGATTTACGCCAGGTTATCAAGGGATGAAAGGTAAGTTGTTTTTTTAGATCTTTGTCTGTTAGAAGGATAGGCCAATGTTTCTTAAAAATATGATTGATTTCCATCCAGTTTGTATTAAATTTGGTGATGAACCTGGGAGTGGATTGTTGTGGCGAATCTTTATTGGTTTGAGGTTTTGATAAGAGCTTATTTCTATCAGTATGAAGTGCTTGAGATAATCCGCGGGCAATATCTTTATTGGGGTACCCTCTGTCCCTGAATCGTTTATGTAAATCGATTGCTTGACAGAAGAATAGCTCATCATTTGAGCATATCCTACGGTACTTCAAAGGGCGGCATCCTTAGAGGAAAAGAAAAAAGGATGACCTAGCAGTCGAGATGTTTGCATAAACGAATTGGCCAAGCAACTCAACAATGCAGAAAAACATAGGAACCAGAGTGCAGGCAAGTGGCAGCAGATGATCATGATTATTGAGTCAAAATTTAAAATATTTGGCTGTAAAAGGCAGTTTGTTGGCTGAAAGGCTGGAGAGTGGTAAAAAAGTGACTGTAGGCAATATTGGAGCATGGTAGAAGGTCTTTGCAAGTTAAAGGCTGAATTATGGCAAGTGGAGTTAGGGCTTCTGACAAGATTAATGGTGTCCTCAATGCTGAAAAATTCAGGCAGATACTTATCCATCATGGAACAACATCATGTAGATGTCTGATTGGCTCTAAATGTACTCTGCAGCAGAACAACAACAGTAAAAACACAGCCAATGTCATTAAGGTCTATATTCAGCATAAAGGGGAATAAGAAATCTTGGAAGTGATTATATGCCCCCCATAGAGTCCTGATCTCAACATCGTCAAGTCTGTCTGAGATACCATGAAGAGACTGAAGGATTTGCACAAGCCAACATCTAAATACAATTTGTGGTTAGTTGTTCAAATTGTTTGTAACAGCCTCATTGCCAAGTTATTTCAAAAACTATGTGCAAGTCTACCAAGAAGAATTGGTGCTGTCCTTGCTGCATGAGTTCTCCTGGTTTCAGGGTGCTATATTTCATTGGTGATATCATGAATTTACAGATGTACTGCCCTGTATTGATATAAAAGTTGCTATCATTACTCTGTGCCTTCTATGCGAAACATCTGTTGTATTTCTGAAGAAAAACAGGGTGAAAGTGATTCAGTGAACAAGTATGTCTGAACCAAAACGAAACACCTATGGGGAATTCTGAAGAGACAAGTTGTCATTACTCTGAATCCGGCATCGAGGCTTTAAAAGAGGTTGTTCTTAAAGAATGAAAAAAGATAGATATCACAATATGTCACCAACTTGTTCATTCTTCATGCCTGGAAGAATTGGTGTTATTCTTAAAAATGGAGGTTATATAAAATATTAGATGGATGTAGTTGTTTTCTATGTGGGGTGTGTTGTCCAGTTTTTCATCAACTAATTTGAGTAAAGCTGATAATTATTTCATTAACGTTATATTATTACTTTACCTTCTTGTTAAGGGTTAAAAAGATGTTTTACGAAACTTAGTCTTGTCAAAATTTGTAGAAAATTTTCTTGTATTCAGTGACTTTATTCAGTAAAATATTACGTCTCAAAGGGAGTGTACTAATTTATGTTGAGTTGTGTGTTTATATATGTATATATATATATATATATACTGTATATATATACATATATAAACACACACACAGACACACTGCTCAACGTTATATACAGTTTATGTATCCACACAGTCATCTTTCTAGATATATGCATGATGAAAATGTAACTCAGTTACGTATTTTTGCCATAAATGATTTCTAAAAATCCTATGTTATAGAGGTGTTGAACTGCAGTACTTGGCAGACAAGCTTAACTCCTATTCAATTTCGCTTGATATTACTTGAGCATTTTCCATGACGGAAACTTGCCAATTTTCACACCTTGGAGCTCAGTACCTCTTTTTTAGTTCTTAGTTAAATTCCAGTGCAACTTCCAACTATATACCTTTCTCTGGAGATTGTCCCATATAACTGAATGTAAAACCCTGCATGTGATTGTTTCACAAGTCCTTCAGAAAGAGTATGAAATCTTTTCATCTCTTCCACAAATCCTGCTACTGAATCTTGTAGGAAGAATAACACAAACTCTTTTTCTTCTTCAGAATGTATGCATTTAGATGTTTAGGAAAAACAGTTTTGATTTTCATCATGAAGATGTTTAAGTCTATCACTCTATACGGGTATAGAGAAAAGAATTGTGTAAAATTAAATTAAAAAAATGTGAATGTAAATAAAAGATGCGTATTAAAGCAGTCATTAGAAATCTAAACAATGTAGTGTACTTCAAGGCGAATCTGTTGAATTTTTTATAGAAAAGAATACAGGCACACTGTAGATGTGGAATCCCAACTTCTAGGTTGTAAACTATATACATCATATTTGTAGAGAAAAAGGGTAACTTTGATTACTTTTCTGAGAATATTCCACAGAGTACCCGAAGTCTTATATTACTGAAGATCATTCAGAGTTACAGATCAAATATAACACCTGTCTTTTTTACTCCAGAGCTGTACTCACAATTCTGCAGGCATGAAATTAAAACTTAAATCTTCCAAGTCCCTTTTGTGGTTTAATATCTGCCTTGTAGATTTGCTTTGCGGCAAATGTCATTTTTATACCAGGCATTGTACACAAATGTATTACTTTTCTCTTGTGGTAGCAGGAGCAATTCTTACAGAATACAATTTTGTTTTTACACTTTAAATATATTTTTCTTAAAGGCATTTTACTATCCGTCAAGGCTAGACCATTTCGCGAAGCCAGAAAGAATGGATCACAAACATGTCAAATAAAACTAATATTGAGCAACTAAACCACACTAATCCACATATGAATGAAATGGGAAAAAATTAAAAAGAAGGACAAACTTGTGTAATACAGAATCTTTGATTTAGTGCAACAATTTTACGTCATGTTTTTAGGCCAATTTTACTCATTAAAGTTAAAAAAATGGTTCTACTAAAACTATAATAGAACCCCATCTTGTCCTAAAATTCTCAGCTTTCACTTATTTTGAATAAAGTTCTGTTGTGATAACGTTCTGAAACAAAAAAAGCACAGTAAAAAAACTATTTTACTGTGCTTTTTTGTGTTTCAGTCTTCTGGTGGTGTGAACAATGTCCATACAGGCTTGTTCACTGTGTGCATGGCTCATGTGTTTGTATTTAACTTTTTTCTTGTTTCTGCAAGATCATGGAGGTATTTCACCCCTCCTTTGTGAGCCATACATATATTATGGCCGTTCTCCATATTGGACATTACATTTATGAATCCTGCTCATATAGGTACTATACACATGACCAGGATTTTAAATACATCAGTTAAGGATTAAATACATTAGTCAGGGACTGCTCTGATACGGGTATTGTTATGGTTTGGTGGCCGAGGAGGAGCATAAGAAAAGTAGCCAAGGCAGCCAGTCACCCAGAGAGGTTGGGAACTA
>VIAB01001898.1:148493-159511 GCA_009801035.1 Oophaga pumilio | reverse complement strand
TGTTGTCTCTGTCCAAATATATATGGACCTAACTGTAGATCACTAAATCCCATTAATCAAATACAACCTTTTTCACCCTCTGTATAATGATATGTGTTCAGTCTGCAGAATTAGAAAATTACATTATTTCTCTTTTGCATACATATAGTCACTAAACTAACAATGATACAGTGCAATCTTTAGTCCTATTTGCTTACAAATTAAAACAGATACAGTGCATGCTAGTTGGTAGCTTTGCATATGAGTCCTGTACATTTCTTTGAGGTCGTGCAGGCAGACAGCATTAGGGCAGTGCCTATAGTTTGACTAGGTGTCAGCTCACTTCCTCTGGTCTACTTAGATGACAGCGCTCATGACAGTACATGGTTTGATCCCATGTCCTAGGTGTACAGTACTGAGCACTAGCTATGACATTATATGTACATGTATGAATATGAACACTTTTGTAAAAGGCAGTCAACATTTTTTATAATTCAAAAAGTGAAATTGAAAACATTTCCATTAGTTTTACAGAATACTGACTACACATAGGAGCTTGTCCATCGACTTATTCAGAACTCAGAATGTTAAATCACTTTGCAAAAGTCCTGACCACTAAACATAGCGGAATGGATGTTAGCAGCGGGCTGTCTGTATTTTTTGGCTTCTAAAAGATTATTTTTCTCCTGGACATTTTGCTGAAAGCTCAGGAATCCTTTGTTTAACTGTATCTCATTTCACATGTTCTTACTGCCGGAGTTCCTGCAGTGACTACATTTCTTCGGAGCTCAGTAATAGTAAAAGTCAGAAAGATTGTTTGCTTTGTGATGTTGGATGGTTATTACACATGACTTAGGTGCTATAAACTGTTTGTACGTCTGATCAAGTAACACATAATAAACTTGCACACATCAATTCCATATACATGGTCTGCCTTCCAGTTTACAGTGTCTGTATTTCTCATATTAAACCTAAAGAATTGTAGAGTAAAATGTACTGTTGTACAAGAAACAAGTACCCCAATCACTGAGACGTACAGATTAGTGACACCTGCAAGCTAAAAATCAAAATCAACCTATAGCAGTCACTCATATAAAGAAAATTATACACCAATACACCTGTCTCTATTCATAAAGAGGTGGGGGAGGGGTCATAGCCATTTATAGCTGGGGCATGTAACACAGACAGGACTTAGCACCACCTGGGAGATCAAAACAATCTAATTCTAAAGTCAGCATTTTTTTTACTTATATAACTATTGCATAATTATGTCAAAGCTGTTCTGTATTTAGTTTTAATTTAAAAATGTATACATTTATTGTCTGGAGCCATCTGAATGTTGTTTCTTAAAGGGGCTTTCTCTTGAATAAAGCACATTTAATTAATAGATTTTGGAATGAAAACAAGTTTCACAATTTAATGTACAGTACAGACCAAAAGTTTGGACACACCTCATTCAAAGATTTTTCTGCATTTTCATGACTATGAAAATCGTAGAATCACACTGAAGGCATCAAAACTATGAATTAACACATGTGGAATTATACATTACAATTTAAAAAAGTGTGAAACAACTGAAAATATGTCTTATATTCTAGGTTCTTCAAAGTAGCCACCTTTTGCTTTGATTACTGCTTTGCACGCAGAAAAGGTGAACGGATGGACTCTACATGCCTGGTTCCCACCGTGAAGCATGGAGGAGGTGGTGTGATGGTGTGGGGGTGCTTTGCTGGTGACACTGTTGGGGATTTATTCAAAATTGAAGCGGTGAGCGGTCCAGCTCACCCCAAACCATCTTGATTGGGTTCAGGTCTGATGACTGTGGAGGCCAGGTCATCTGGCATAGCACCCCATCACTCTCCTTCGTGTCAAATAGCCCTTACACAGTCTGGAGGTGTGTTTGGGGTCATTGTCCTGTTGAAAAATAAATGATAGTCCAACTAAACGCAAACCCGATGGAATAGCATGCTGCTGCAAGATGCTCTGGTAGCCATGCTGGTTCAGTATGCCTTCAATCTTGAATAAATCCCCAACAGTGTCACCAGCAAAGCACCCCCACACCATCACACCACCTCCTCCATGCTTCACGGTGGGAACCAGGCATGTAGAGTTCATCCGTTCACCTTTTCTGCGTGCAAAGCAGTAATCAAAGCAAAAGGTGGCTACTTTGAAGAACCTCGAATATAAGACATATTTTCAGTTGTTTCACACTTTTTTGTAAAGTGTAATGTATAATTCCACATGTGTTAATTCATAGTTTTGATGCCTTCAGTGTGATTCTACAATTTTCATAGTCATGAAAATACAGAAAAATCGTTGAATGAGAAGGTGTGTCCAAACTTTTTGTCTGTACTGTATTAAAAAATGTTCATGTACTGAGATAATCTTAAAAATGTGCCCCTTCTATGTACTGTGACCATGTACAGCTGCTCCAGTTCATAGTCTGATCATACGACATCTCTTGGGCAGGAGGCATAAGAGTATTCAGAGATTACAGTACAGGATCACAGCTGATTGTTTCTGGGAGATACAAGATTTGACGCTTGCTTTTAAATATGTTTTACATCACAGACTTACCGTAATCAGTTGCGATCCCATGCTGTCCTGTCTGTATACTCTCTCTTGCTGCCTCCCCTGCCCAGGAGCTGTGGTTCAATCAGTCCATGAACTGGAGCAGTTCTAGATGGTCATGGCCATTACACAGTACACAGCAGGGGCATATTTATAAGATTATCTCAGCATAAGAACATTTTTTAAAACCCATCCAATCGTGGAATTTATTTTTATTCCAATATCTGTTAATTAAAATGTACTTTTTTGTGGGACAACCCCTCTAAGGACTGTATTATTTTTACTATAGTCTAATATGGATTTTTTGCACCCAGTAATGTGTGATATTGCTCTTCAGTGAAAAACATCCTAAAATTAATAACAGTAGATTTTTTTTGTTTATGTTATACAGGTGACTTATTTTATTGCTGGCACACATTTCAACATGGAAAACATACTGACTTTTGAATAACAATAAGGCTATCTGTCTACGTTGCAGAAATGCTGCACAATTGTCCGCAGCATTTCCAGAACTCCCCGCCATGGGTAAAATGTATGTGGAATTCGCATGTGTTTTCTCGCAAAACACAAGAGTTTTGCAAGCGTTTTTAGCTTGCTGAATGCTAGTGCTTTTCCAAGCGATTTGAAGCATCTTTTGGAATAGTGATTGACAGGTTGATCACACAAAAATATTAAAAAAAATAAAAAATAAGGATATACTCACCTCCTGTTGGCCCCCGATCTTCTCAGCGGCGAACCCGGTCCTCAACGGCGCTGCTAGCAAGTTCCGTTCCCATACGTGCTTTGCAAGAATGACCTTTGTGGTGTCGCGGTCGCATAACAGAACGGGACTTGCCAGCAGCGCCGCTGAGGACTCCGGGGCCCGACGGAGGGTAAGTATATCCCTATTTTTTATTTTAATTCTATTTTTTACAGGAATATGGTACCCAGGGCATGGAGGGGAGTCTCCTCTCCTCCAGACCCTGGGTACCATCCGCACATGAAGTGCTCACTTTACGCATGGTGGGCATAGCCACATGCATAAAGTGAGCGTTTCAATGCAATCCTATGGCGGCGGAATCAAAGTGATTCTGCAAAATTAATGGACATGTTGCGGATTTTTCCACTAAGCAATTCCGCAGCGGAAAAATCGACAGCATTGGCACAGCAACTGCGGATTCCCATAGGATTGCATGGGATGCGTTTTGTTAGCATTTAAGCGTTTCCATGGCGGAAATGCTTAAAAAATGCAACGCGGGCACACAGCCTAATATTACATTGGATATTAATATTACACCACTATTAAAACCAACAATATTTATCGTTGCCTAAGAGAAATCTATTTGTAATGAGCTCTATTAAGGGAAATCACTTTCTGTTCCAATATAATTTTTGCAATCATCTTTTTTGAGAGGCTGTTCTCTATTTTCACATCACTTTCTCCTCCACCCACAGGGATAATTTCCATTTTTTTCCTTTTTGTTTTTTCCTTCCCTTCTTAGAATCAGCTGTTCTATATGGAGGAAGATGTGGGTTCAGTGTCAGAGCATGCTTCAAAGTCTGGGACACAACATATGATGTAAATGACCGACTGGTTAAGTGTCCCAGTATTACAAGAAACCATACAGTTGTGTGAAAAACTGTTTGCCCCCTTCCTGATTTCCTTTTCTTTTCAATGTTTGTCACACCTAATTGTTTCAGATCAACAAACAAATTTAAATATTAGACAATGATAACACAGGTACACACAAAATGCAGTTTTTAAATGAAGGTCTTTATTATAAAGAGAAAACAAAATCCAAACCAACAGGGCCCTGTGTAAAAAAGTGATTGCCCTTAAACATAATAACTGGTTGGGCGACCCTTAACAGCATCAACTGCAATCAAGTGTTTGCGATAACTGTCAATGAGTCTTTTACAATGCTCTGGGGCAATTTTGGCACACTCATCTTTGCAGAGTTGTTGTAATTCAGCCACATTGGAGGGTTTCTGAGTATGAACCGCCTAATTAAGGTCATGCTACAGCATCTCGATCAGATTAGGATCAGGACTTTAGCTAGACCACTCCAATGTCTTAATTTAGTTTTTCTTAAGCCATTCAGAGGTGGACTTGGTGGCTTTTATTGGATCATTGTCATGCTGTATATCCCAAGGGCGCTTCAGTTTGAGGTCATGAACAGATGGCTGGATATTCTCCATCAGGATTTTTTGATAGACAGCAGAATTTATGGTTGCATTTACCACAGCAAGTCTCCCAGGTCCTGAAGCAGCAAAACAGCCCCAGACCAACACACTACCACCACCATATTTTACTGTTGGCATGATGTTCTTTTTCTAAAATGCTGTGTTACTTCTATGCTAGATGTAATGGGACGTACACCTTCCAAAACGTTCAGCTTTTCTCTTGTCAGTACACAGTGTATTCTTTCACAAGTCTTGGGGATCATCATGATGTTTTCTGGCAAAAATGACACAAGCCTTTATGTTCTTATTGCTCAACAGTCATTTCATCTTGGATCTCTGCCATGCAGGTCATTTTTGCCCAGTCTCTTTCTTATGGTGGAGTCATGCACAATGATCTTAACTGAGGCAAGTGAGGCCTTCAGTTCTGTGGATGTTATTGTGGGGTCTTTTGTGACCTCTGGAATGAGTCGTTGCTGCACTTTTGGGATAATTTTGGTCATCTGGTCACTCCTGGGAAAGTTCACCACTGTTCCATGTTTTCACCATTTGTGGATAATGGCTCTCACTGTGGTTCGCTGGAGTCCCAAAGCTTGAGATATGGCTTTATAACCTTTCCCAGACTGATAAATCTCAATTATATTTTTTTTAAAAATGTTCTCAATAAAGTGGACTAATTTTTTACAGAATCATTGAGCTGGATTTCCACAACTTTTTGATTGCTTTTCCTACTGCACTGCAGTTTTCTGCTCTCTGAGCCCTGGAAGTTGGATGGGAGAGCTGACTTTTCTTTGCTTCTGTATTCAATAACTTTGTTTCTCATTTGCTCCAGAATTTCTTTGGATTGCGGGTGATGTCTAGCTTTTGAGGTACTTTTGGTCTACATCACTTTGTCAGGCAGATCCTATTTAAGTGAGTTCTTGATTGAGAACAGGTGTGGCAGTAATTAGGCCTGCATGTGGCTAGGGAATTTGAACTCAGCTCCCCAAAGATTTGATAAACTACAGTTCATTTATGTTTTTTACTTTTTCACAAAGGGCCCTGTAGATTTAGATTTTGCCTTCCCTTAATAACAAAGACCTTCATTTAAAAATTGCATTTTGTGTTTACTTGTGTTATCTTTGTCTAATATTTACATTTGTTTAGTGATCTGAAACATTTAAGTGTGGGGGCAAACACTTTTTCACACAACTGTTTATACTCACCTCCTGCTCGGTTGGTCTCATGAAATTGACTGCAGCATTTACATGACATAATTGTCTGTTGTTAACTGTTGCAGTTACTATTTTGTCAGAGCAGATGCCCGACCTGACAGAATATTGATCAGCTATTACTTTTTGGTTGCAGTGCTCGCGTAGCATAACCCGGTGACAACAACACTGATACAGTGCCAGTGCAGGAATTTAGTATAACCTCTCCTCATTTTACTCAGAGTCTCAGGTCTTTAAGAAGGTGCTGGCCAAGTTACCTACTTCATATAAGAGAATTTAGCTGTACTCATTAAATAAGAGTATATAAGTCTTCTTTGTCTGAAGCACATAGGTTAGACAGGGAATACAAATTAACAGCATATGGCATACGGCCATTTCACATCTTCTATAACACTTGCTTGGTCCTTGGATGACATGAAACGGCCATAGGTCATGTACTGTTCATTTGTATTTCCCATGAGGCTGTCTTTGTGAAAAATTGTAGGACAAGAGAATTATACATGTAATTTAGAGAAAGAAAAAATGAGAAGCCTTAAAATAGTAAAAAAATCTGAGTCCTGTCTTATGCAATGTCTTTTTCATGTGATTATCAAGTCATAATCACAGTAGAGATGAAAGGTTTCACTCTGTCCATAAAAACTTCTTTATTCAAGCAAGGTTTAAACATGGATGCAGGGAAGTGGGTCACATGGAGGACAACGACCGTGTCGCATTTAACTGATGCTTCCACAGGTCCAGGTAACATAATCATTATGGTAAATTAGCTATTTCTCCATATGTGCTAGGCTACACCTATTATACCCGCTCATTGATTGGAAAATGGAAACACAGTGAAAACATTGATTCACATTTTATTGAAAAATCAATGGGATTTTCTGATGTAACTAATATTGAAAGCTATATTTATATACAGAGATAAGGCTGTTCACACTATTAAAAGTATATTTTCATAAATAATTAAATAAAGAGTCCATAATTCATTAGTCAATGTACTGCTCTGACAATTTAAAATCTTCTGTTTTGTCTAAAAAAAATTTATAAAATGTTATGGGTCCAGAATGCAAACTTACATGTACTGTACATCTTCATTCATATAAGTAAATTTTCAATAATTGAGCCGTTCATGTTGTTTTGTATCATGCAGCTCGCAGATTAACAGCATCTTTAAACATGGCCATAGTATGTCTTTTCCGATCCCTTATACATAGACATGCTAGGCTTGTACAAACCTGCAAGTCTCCTTCATGGGAGAGGAGAGCAAGCTGTTGCCATACATCTGGCGGCACTTTATCACCAGGGAAAACAGAAAATGCAGCACGTAAATGCTGCATTTGGGAGAGTCACGAGGACCCCATAATTGACAGGTTTGACAGGTTAGATAATTGAAAGGTTTCACCAAAAAAGTGGCTTTAACATAGCAGGTTTCCATTACTAGTGGATATATATTTAGGCCCCAATTTATCATTGCTTTTGTTAATGTTCTTAGTCTAATTTTATGTACTTTGCCCTTTTTTTGTTTGCATCCTATTCTATTTGCGCCATTTTATGTCTATTTTAAATGTACTCACCTCTTTTTTTTTTTGTCAAATTTTTTTTACTTTATGGGTCGAGTCTAGCAATTCCAGATGTTCTACCCTGATTCATCAATTACAACTTTTTAAAAAGTCACAAAATTTGGCACAATTTCACTCCAGTCCCCCAGAATTGTTTTCAGTTCTGCCTGTTTGGTGCAATCTTCTCAACTTTTTATGCAAAAAGTCACAAGAACAATTCTAGACACAAAAGGTCCTTTTTTTTGTTTTACTTTGCGCAAAATTCATGATTTGTGTGTGCCATTTTTGCCAAAAACCAAGTGACACAAGTTAAAAAAGTAACTTAAAAAACACAAATGATCAGTCGTGGCCTAGGTTTTTCTAAGGACAAAGATAAAGGTTCGATATAACATGCAGCTCTACAGAATAAAGATGCATTCTCTTTTTAGTGAAGGAGTAAATAATCCCCCTCCCATCAACCAATGTAATTGATAGAATGGATTACATAGTGCTTTTGCTGATTGTACAGAAATCAACCATCATCAATTCAGCTGAATTATTTCAGTACATGAAATGGCACCATTATAGACCCTGGATTTTGGGCTATATATCTGCTGCATAGTATTATATCTGTAGATCAGTGAGATCTATATCATTATAATATAATTACCAGTTTTGCTATGAGCACCAAAAGACCTTATCAGTGTAATTTTTATACTGTTTGGGTTTATATACAATATGTACATGCACACTCATCTATAAGATAAATAATCTAAGAGGCACGGATACAGAAGTCATTGATCTGTTCTGTAATGCTTACTTGGCTTATATTAGGTGAATATAGTAAAAGAAATGCAATCTCTCTGTAATGTATGGTGTGAGTCTGTGAAACAATTTGGTTTTAATTAATTTTTCAGAAGTAACCATAGGATCTGCAATGTTTCATTTGCAGGTAATCTTCTCTGACTGCTAAGAGTATTTTAACTGTAGAATAAGCTATCTAAGTCTTAGCACCTACTGTTTTAGGAGCTTTCATTTATTTTTCTGTTCGCTAGCCAAACAAAAATTTTTCTGAAAAAAAAAATTATATTAACTGAAAATTAATATAAGTCAAACATTAAGAATAGACATACTCATGCTATAGATAAAAGTACTGAATTGCTTTAAATTCTTAATATAATTTGAAAACATTACTTTATGTAGCCTAAATAAAATAATTATAACTTAAGCGATCTGTCCAGTGAAAGAAATACTGTATATTTTACAATTCAGAATGGACAAAACAAAAAAAGCATGCTAAACTCACCGCTCTTCCACCGATTTCATTCTGATTCTGCACTAGCTAAAGCAAAATGAAATTTAAAACCGTTTGGTTCATCATGAGGCAAAAGGGTAATATTAATAGCAGTAAAGATACTGAAATAGAATGAGCAAATATTTTGAAATTCAAATTCGCCATGTTCGTCAAATTTTCCCAAAGACTTGATTAGCAATAAAGTGATTTACTGTAAATTGCAATACTGCAAAGTCTCTAATTGCCTGGAAAAGAGATGTGACATTCTGAGGTTTCCTAGGACTGTATTGAACCCCTTTCAAGCTCTTTATCTCAATCACAGCCTTGGTAATGTCAAAGTGACCTCACCATTTAAATGAATGGTAACTAGTGATAACCAAAAGCCTGTATAACAGACTGCACTGACAGACTTGTCATGCTTTTTAAAAATAAAAAATGGTACAAAAATATTGTTCTTAAGTCCTCATTTACGACAGTATTTTTGCATCAGTATTTTTGATCATTATTTGTATGCCAAAACCAGAAGTGTTTCCAAAACACAGAACAGGTGTAAATCTTTCAGTAGTACTTCACTGTAAGTTCCACTCTTGGCTTTTGCATACAAACACTGATGCAAAAATACTGACATGTGAATGAGGCCTAACTGTTGTGTGTTCAGGCAGACCTTTCTGCCCCACACAAGGTCTGATTCTTGGTTTGATCACCCTCTCCAACCATTTTTATTAGGGTGGAAAAATAACAGTACAAAAGCCTTTTATCTTCCCAGTTTTGCTCAGGTTTCTACTGAAGAATTTCACACTAGTCAAAACACAAAAAAAATCTTAATTTTTTCCAAAGAATGAAAATTTGGTTAAAAAAAATGTGCAGTTGACAGTTGTCTCAGTGTGGAAAATGTAATGAGCTCCTTGCCACCCACCGCTCCCTCTGCCTGATTCTCACTTCTAGATTTGCTCTGACTCAGGATGCCCCTACCACTATGGCTTAAAGAGCCACAAATACAACTAGTATTTGAGTCATGTCTTTCATCTCTTTACGTCCCTGTCATTCAAGTACAAAGGCTGACTGTTCATTCTGTCCAGTAAATCAACAAGAAGAAGTTTTGAAATTTCTTCATTAGCCCCTGGACTGCTGTACATTATGGGACTAAGGGGTAGAATATATAGATGTGTCATTGGTGGAATTGAAAGAATACAATGTAAAAAAAACCTATGATTGCATAGCATCACTGTGCAAAACACTGAAACTAAAGGTTTTGCTGTCTGAGTTATTATTGTAGCTGTTTGTGTTGTGACCCAAAGTCAGATGTGCCGATTCACTACTGAGGCCGAATTAGGAGATTAGGCCCTCAAATAACGAGCACTCGGAGAAAAGAATGCACACATGTTGTGAACATAACAATTCTGTTTATTTATTTTATAATGGTGCAGCAGTCAGGCACAGGCCATGCATGAAACTGGGTCTGGGCCGGCATTTACAGCTTTCAAATTAAGTTGAAATTAAGAGGTGGTGAGAGACCAGTGTAGGCCTGTGTGCTGGGAGCCCTGCCAAATTCAGGCAATGCACATGAAAAAGACCCAATTTGGATTCAAAACATTTCCAAAAATTAGGGGGAGACACCAGGAAAAATGGTATCAATTGACCCGTAGAAGAAATGTTATAATGGTGCAGCATGGTTGCATTGGACAGGGCCTGGCCCAGCATTTCTAGCTTACAAATTAATCAGTAACAGGTTGATGAGTGACAGGTGTAGTGCTGGTGCTCTGAGACCCCTTCCACTACATGCAACGCACCAGATGGCGACCCAACTTGGTATCTCCACATTTCAAAAAATTATAGGCACACACCACTAAGGTGACATAAATTTCCCCAAAGTAGAAATAGTATAATGGGGCTCTGACTCCCTTTCTACTATATGCAACCTACCACATGGAGACCCAACTTAGAATCTACACATTTCAAAAAATTATCTAAAAGGCGTACCGGTGTGTGGCTGCCAAAGAAAGTGAGTTGAGTAGCCCATCCAGTAACAGAAGTTGTCAGTTGTCTTTGGATAAGACAAGCCAATGTTCGTTCAGTAGAGCTTTCAGTAACATTACCACCTACCCCACATACACATTGAACACCACGCCTATTCCCCCTTCCACCACAACCTCACTTTTTCCCACTCATGTTGGATGTACCCTTCCTCTTTTTTAAGAAGCTGTTTCACAACCCTGGGAACAGACCTGTCACTAAACTAACAATCTGTATTTATTTGTTGAGATAGTGTGG
>VIAB01001898.1:69032-79647 GCA_009801035.1 Oophaga pumilio | reverse complement strand
ACTGTTTCCTGATAGTGGAAACATACCCTGAGACGGCTTCAGTTGCCATTTTTACATGTGCACTCTACTGGGGACATGGCTACCTAACATCCATTTGGGATATTAACAGATGTATTTATCCTTTGTTCCCTGTAAACCTATCCATTGGTTTGTTAATTATTTTAGTATGTGATAGACATGTTGCAGGCATGGTTTATAGTATACCAAGTATCACCTTCTGAATATCTTTATTTTTGCATATTTTGTGATTATTGTTGTGACTAGCTAGCCCATATTTATCTACGGTATGAGCACTATGGACCTATTTAGTCCGATTTTTCTCAGGGGGTGTGGGTTATTGGGTTGTGTTTTTATATTTTTGGTATTTTTAAGATTGTCATGTTCAAGGTAAAATAAAAGCTACTTTTTTATTTCTTATTCCGTGGATGTGAATATCATTATTAGTCTAGTCTTTTTTCTCTGTTTTAGTTTACATGTATATACACTCAAAAGTTTCCAGCACTGACTTCTGTACTGTACTTCTGTAAGGGGAAAATCCATCCGACAACTACTTCCATGCCCCTAAACACCTTACATAGGGGTCCCTTAATGTGTCTATGAGGGTATGATTTGGTTATGGACACCTTTAGGTTTAGTCCTGGCACAATTTATATGGTCCTGGACCCCTTTTACACCTTCACAACCAGTTACGTATATTTACGTCAAAGGTTGTTTCCCTGCCTTTGATGGGGTCTCTGATACTGAGCCTACATCTTTCCCCACCCTTGATGTCTGATTTAATCACTGACAGTGGGACTTAGTATGCGTCAGCCGAAAGTGCGTCACAAATCCCAACCATAGGTAACCTATGGGTTGTCATAACAGTCGGGATCTGCAGAAATCCCCCGTGCCTGTCATTGTGAATCTCCTGTGAACGCCAGCTCATGGTCGATGTTCATAGGAGATTGTGATTTTTTTCAATACATAGCACTGCTTCAGCTCTACTAACTGGACCATTGAAGACTATTGAAGTCAGTAAAAAATTTGAAAATTAAAAAAAATGAAAAAAACACAAACGTTCTATCACTTCTCTTTTGCCTTATTGAAAATAAAACAATTAAAAAATATAAAAATACACATAGTTGGCATTGCTGTGTTCAGAAATGACCGCTCTATAAAAATATAAAAACAATTAAGAATAAATCAATTTTTGGATCTGCATTGTTATTTCTTAATCTCAAAAGAACTATAGAGGAAAGTATAATCAAATTCCTGGTGATCCCAGATAATTTGTGGTTGAGCTGTAAGAAGACCTAAACCATTGAACAATTTCACAATAAATAGTGTATTTTTTGTTATGGTAAGTTTGATAAAATGTCCTTACAAGTAATAGCTGAAGTTTTGAATTATTATAGGCAGACACTGTTAGGGTTGGTGGATCGCACTTTATTTATTACTTATTTAGGGCAATCGCAACTCGGGGTCCACCGTGCAGAGATGTAAACCTGCTGCTAGTGAGTAATGGCAGAGCTGTGCGGCAAGCGACCACCAAGAGCACATGGGGTTAAATGTCACCCTGTGTGGGGTGAGCGCAGGTCACTCCACTCTGATAAATTCTCAGAGGGATATTTTGTTGAGTGGCAACAAAATAAAACTAACTAAATGAGCACCACTGAGTGGCGCCAAAAATAGGAGTACCAAGCTCAGCTGACCACAGAGTGGTACCAAAAGTATGAGCTAAAGTTTGACTGTGCCCTGTAAACAGCCCATGCTAGCTGCACACGTGGCCGACACAAACGCTAGATCAAGCCGAGGAAAAGCCTGCCTCTCTAAGGAACACTAAACATTCACAGAGTCTCGGCCCACAAACACACGAGCAAAAATTATCCTAGCGCACGGCAGAGCGCACCTGAGAACGTTTTATATGTTCCAGTCAGATAGGACCTTGCTCGAGGAACAATCCGGATCTGCTGCAGGACTTGAGCAGCTGACTACCGACCACCAATGAGAGGTCGCCACCTCATGAGCATGCTCAGTAGGGCAAATCCTGGACTCAGTCTCAGAAATGATTGCTCGCCGCTGTCTATTGCTAGTTACTATAGCTGAGCCTGGAGAAGCAGCAATAATAAAGCGCACAGCACGAGTCTGAGCAAGACGCTGGGACCGACGTCTTGCTGAGCAGCATCTACTGCGGTTGAGACTGAATAAGAGCCCACAGAAGAAGATGAGGCTTGGGATCTACCCTGTGCAGAGGGAGAATCCAGAAACCAAGCATATGTTAGACTATAATACAAAAATAAATCCAGGATGTCGGTGTTTACATGGGGAAACGTTTCCTCTTATCCTACCAATTTATGGGTTTTCTTTACTGCATTTTCTGTTATATATGATGACAATGATTTTGCCTGCTAGACATGGACACACTTGATATACAATATATTGTAAATAATGCAAATAATATGAGTAAATATAAATTTATCTCTGTTGAAAAACTTATAAGGCTATGTGCCCACGTTGCATTTTTTAAGCGTTTCCGCCGCGTTTTTCTGCTTCGGAAAAGCTTATAAAAACGCTAGCAAAACATATCCCATGCAATCCTATGGGATTCCACATTTGCTTTGCTAATGCTGCAGATTTTTCCGCTGCGGAATCGCATAGCGGAAAAATCCCCAGCATGTTTATTAATTTTGCGGAATCGCGGCGATTCCGCCGCCATAGGATTGCATTGAAGCGCTCACTTTACGCATGTGGATATGCCCACCATGCGTAAAGTGAGCGCTACATGTGCGGATGGTACCCAGGGTCTGGAGGAGAGGAGACTCTCCTCCATGCCCTGGGTACCATATTCCTGTAAAAAATAGAATTAAAATAAAAAATAGGAATATACTTACCCTCTGTCGGCCCCCCGGAGTCCTCCCAGTCCTCAACGGCGCTGCCAGCAAGTTCCGTTCACAGGCGTGCTTAGCAAGAATGACCTTTGCGACGTCGTTGCATAGGCAGCATCAATAGTAAAAAGTTGGTCACACTTGTCTAGCACTATGCTTGACAAGTGTGACCAACCTGTCAATCAATTTTCCAAGCGATGCTTCAAATTGCTTGGAAAAGCACTAGCATTCTGAAAGCTAAAAACGCTTGCAAAACGTTTGTGTTTTGCAAGAAAACGCATGTGAATTCTGCATGTGTTTTACCCGTGGCGGGGAGTTCTGGAAATGCTGTGGACAATTCTGCAGCATTTCAGCAATGTGGGCACATAGCCTAAATGTTCTCACTGGTACTAATACTGACCTTACTCTGTGATGCAAGATGTTACTACAACAGAGGAAAATACTTTGCTACTGAGGGAACTTTTAAAAGGATTGTCTAGTTCTATGATTTTTTTTACTAATAAATATTCAAAGCCATAAAATAACCAGAGGAATAACACAGTACCCTTATGCCTGTCGCCGTTCCACACCTCAATATGTCTGGGATACAGTTATTGACAGCTCAGCCATCCAATCTGGTACAAGGGTGTGCTGAGCTGTCACTATGCTGATTGACAGCTTGACTATCCAATCTGAGACTGAGAGGTTCCGGCTGTCTCCAAGTGTTCATTATCCCAGGTGATTGCCATGCTACTTAACTGAGCTGTTTCTCCCAAGCCTCTGCCAGATGTACATTCTGCTAAGTGTGTTCTTTTTCTCTGTGCCTAGAGTTCTGTAATTTGTTCTTTTGTTGCCTGACCTTAGACCTCGTTCTGGTTATCAGTCTGTTTAAACCCTTCTGCTCTGATCCGCTATCCTCCTGGTAGTCTTATATCAGAATGTTACCTCACTATACTTTTGTCTCTTCCTTCTATTTATGACACACCCTCCTGGCTACTGACCTTGGACTCCTTGATTATCTTGACTTACAGCTTGATCATGAGAAGTGACAAGCGTCACAATGCCATAGCCAATTACAGAACTTACAAGTGACCTTAGTGCTTTCAAAATATTATCTCTACAGCTAGTTACCGGCTACAGTGGTCACATGTTATGTCAACACATTATTACTAAAACCTAGTGAACCAAGATGAAAGGGACAGCAAGAAAGTATCAGCAAAAGAGTACAATGGATTGGTATGGAGAGTCTTGCTACTTTTGTCATTTTACAGCATTGTAAGCTATTTGTAGTCAAAAAATCTTGGAGATGTACAATTCCTTTAACCCCTTCACTCCCCAAGCCTGTTTTCATCTTCATGACCAGGACAAATTTACAATTCTGACCAGTGTCATTTTATGAAGTAATCACTCTGGAATGCTTCAACAGATTCCACTGATTCTGCGAAAGTTTTTACATGACATATTGTATTTCATGACAGCAGTAAATTTTTTTCGATATGACTTGCGTTTATTTGTGAAAAACCCTGAAATTTTGCAAAAATTTTGAATAATTTTAAATCTTCAAAATTTAATTTTTGTTCCCTTAAATCGAAGAGTTATGTCACACAAGATAATTGATAAATAACATTTCTCGCATGTCTACTTTACATCAGCACAATTTTTTCAATAATTTTTTTTTGTTAGGAAGTTATAAGGGTGAACAGCAATTTCTTATTTTTCCAAGAAAATTTACAAAACCATTTTTTTAGGGACCACATCACATTTGAGGTTACTTTGAGGGGTCTATATGACAGAAAATACCCAACATTGACACCATTCAAAAAACTGCACCCCTTATGTTGCTCAAAACCATATTCACGAAATCTTTTAGCCCTTCAGGTGTTTCCCAGAAATTTTTGGAATGTGCAAAAAAAATTAATATTTAACTTTTTTTGACAAAAAATTTAATTTAGACCCCAATTTGTTTATTTTCACAATGGTAGCAAGAAAAAATGTACCACAAAATTTGTTGTGCAATTTCCTCTGAGAATGCCAATACCCCATATGTGGTGAAAACCACTGTTTAGGCGCACAGCAGGACTCAGAAGAGAAGGAGTGCCATTTGACTTTTTGAATGTAAAATTTGATGACATAGTTAGCGGATGGACTGCATTTAGCACTTTTTTCCTTATTTGTATGTCCTCTTGACCACTTGGACATCTCAGGTTCACATTTTCCTGGCCTAGGTTCATGGGTAACTAACGTTGCTAGCATGGTACAATGATTAGATTTATTCTTTGCATGATTAAGGAGCTTCATATTAGCTCCCCCACCTCATTGTAGATTGTAAGCTCTCACGAGCAGGGTCGTCTTATTTTGCTTTAATTATTGTATTGTTAACCTTGTTACTTATGACTTGTGTCTTGAAACTGTTAAACTGTAAAGCGCTGCGGAATATGATTGCGCTATATAAATAAAGATTATTATTATTATTATTAGCTGCAATTGTTGGTGTTTATATACCATCTCTTCTTCCAGGATCATGTTCCTGCAGCAACTATTTGTCTAAAACAACATGTGCCTTTCTGTGTTATTTTTTCTTTATGGATTTATATGCCAATAGTATTGTTGTTTTTCTGTGACCTGAATATTATTGATGTAATTATGTATTTCACATATCTTTAAGTGCTATTTGTGCCTTATGGTCCAGGGATTGACCATCATTGGTCAGTGCTTCATCTTTTTGCCTATTTGGCTCTTGTTTTTATATTTAGTTTGTTTCTATGCCTGTGTGTGGATATATTGTATTTTTGTAATAAAATTTGCTCAGGTTGATCCCATAAATTGTGCATATCTTTTTCTCTTTTGTTACTCTATATAATTAGCGGATGCCATGCTGTATTTGGAAAGCCTCTAATGTGCCTAAATAGTGGAAACCGCTCACAAGTGACACCATTTTGGAAACTTGACCCATCTGGAAATGTATCTAGATGTGTGATGAGTACCTTCAACCCCCAGGTGCTTCACAGAGGTTTATAACATTGAGCTGTGAAAATAAAAAAAAATGTACATTTTTCCCACAAAAATGTTTTTAGCTATAAATTTTATATTTTCACAAGGGTAACAGGAGAAATTGTAGTATAATATTTGTTGTGTATTTTGTCCTGAGTATTATATACCCAATATGTGGAGGAAAACTACTGTTTGGGCACACAGCAGGGCTTGAAGGGGAAGGAGCGTCATTTGACTTTTTGAATGCAAAATATGCTGGAATAATTAGTGGACGCCATGTCACATTTGGAGTGCCCTTCATATGCCTAAACAGTGGAAATCCCCCACAAATTATACCATTTTAGAAACTAGACCCCTTAAGGAACTTATCTAGATGTGTGTTGACCACCACAAAAAATGTTCTTTTAGTCCAGTGTTTCTCAACTCCAGTCCTCAGGACCCACCAACAGGTCATGTTTTCAGGATTTCCTTAGTATTGCAAAGGTGATGGAATTAATGCTTGAGCAGGTGATAAAATTATCACCTGTGCAATACTAAGGAAATCCTGAAAATATGACCTGTTGTTGGGTCCTGAGGACTGGAGTTGAGAAACACTGTTTTAGTCCCACATTTTTTATTTGCACAAGGGTAAGAGGAGAAAATGGACCCCAAAATGTGTTGTGCAATTTCTCCTGAGTATGCAAATGCTCCATATGTGGGAGAAAACTACTGTTTGGGTCCACAGCAGGGCTCATATAGAAAGGAGTGATGTTTTGGAACACAGACTTTGATGAAATGGTCTCCAGGTATTATGTCACGTCTGGAGAGTCCCTGATGTGCTTAAAAAATGAAAACCACAAACATAAATGTAGATGAGTGGTGAGCACCTTGAACTCCCAAGTGCTTTACAGAAGCTTATAATGTAGAGCCATGAAAATAAAAAAATCACATTTTTCCCACAAAAATGTTATTTCAGCCACAATTTTTTTTATTTTCACAAGGGTAACACTGGAAAATGGAACCCAAAATTTGTGGTGGAATTTCTCCTGCTTATGACGATACCCCATATGTGGTCAAAAACTACTTTTGAGACACAGTGCAAAGCTCAGAAGTGAAGAAGTGCCACATTGGAATTAAAAATTTTCTGGATTAGTTTGAGGGCGCCATGTCACATTGGCAAAGCCCATGAGGTGCTAGAACAGCAGAACCCCCATAAGAGACATAATTTTACAAACTAAACCTCTCAATGAGTTCATCTAGGGGTTCAGTGATCATATTGACTCTACAGGTGTCACAGAATTTTATACCATTGAGCTGTGATGAAAAAATAATTTTATTTTTACCATCAAAATTTAGTTTTAGCCCCAGATTTCACATTTTCACACTGGGAAATGGGTAAAAATGGTACAAAATTTGACCCTTAATTTCGCCCGAATGTAGAAAGACCCTATATATGGCTGTACAGTACTGCTTAGCCACATGGCAAGACTTGGGAGGGAGAGAGCGCTATTTGCCTCCTGAAGCGCAGATTTTCCTAGACTAGTTTGCGGACTCCTAAGTGCTAGAAGATCAGAATCCCCCATCAAATCAAATCAACACTTTGGAAATTATACTTCTTTGGGAATTTATCTACAGGCATGTGACGATTTTGACTCCATGGGTGTTTTCCAGAAACAAGCAGCCATGGATGTTGCTGAGTGAAATTTGCAAACTTCTTTTGTAGTGACTAGTATGTTGTAATGACCAGTACATTGTAGTGACCAACACATTGTAGTGACCAGTACATTATGCCCAGCTCATGCTTTTGGAGACATGCACCTTGTGGTGCAGCAAAGGGTGGCGTACTGGATGGAAGATATATTTCTCCCAGCAGCATAAAGTTTGGCCGGGATTTTCCCTAAAGTTCAGGACCTGCAATGATGTCACGATCACGTGATCAGCCCATGTGATGTGTACATCACTTGTGGGTGGGGTTATGGGCTATGTAATGGACATTGGTTTTTGGCAAATGGTGAGAGTGTGTGCAAGGTGTGAGGAACTAGGTTGGAGTTAACCTGAACTTATTTTGTTGGAATACCCATGCTGCAAAGGTTAGCAGCAAGACTCAAAACAACCCTGGAAATGGCACCTGGCGGACACAGCTGACCGGGCAGCCACTTAATTAAGCCCATCCCATGCAAGGATGAGTCTGAGACCAGTGGTTCTCCAAGATGGAGTATGTTTATGTTTTTTCTTTTCTTTCTGCTAACCTGCTGTTTAAAGTGTCATTAAACCACTTAAGTTGGACTATAAGCCTGTGCGTTGCCTCATTACTGAGGCCCTGCCACTGCCTACCAGAGTAAATTCCTACAACTTGTAAATTAGGCAGGCTCTCATCACTACAGAAGTGCAAAAAATGTGGATGCTAAATGTGGTTTAGGCACACTGTGGGGCTCTCAAGGAAGGAGGCATTTGGATTTGAGATCGCAGAATTTGCTGATTTTTTTAAATTTTTTTAGGGGGAGAGGAGCAATTTTGCTTTTCAGAACCTTTTTGCTACCAGTAATGTTGAAGCCCTCTATATTTCCATTGATATATGAAGGACCTGAGTGGGGGATTTTTTGTGGATTGAGTTGAAGCTTTTATTGGGAACATTTTACATAACGTTTAGGATCACATTTATTCTGTGCTCTATACTGAGCACTTTGGGATTTCAATCTAAATCTCGGATTGAAGTTATTCAGATGAAATCCTCGAAGGATCCGTTCACTATAATGAGGCAGCAGAATTACCACTGTTCAGCAATGTCCTTTTTTTCCAGAAGTGCACAAAACTGTGGTGGACCACACTTTTATACTAGCATAAAAAGACGAATACTGCCTGATCACAAGTCTACTGGGATTTGCCATGGTGGGAGGAAGGAAGATCAGAGTGAGGATATTGTGGTCCAGACTCTTGGCTAGTGAGACTGGACTTTGTGGAAGAAAGGATAGTGTTGGGAAACATATTGGAAACATTATCTGCCATCCAACCGACTACCTGCCATCCCGTACCCACATGAAAAGTGGTACAGGAAGCTATGTCTCATAGATGAACGTCTTTGTTGTGCTCCCCCAACAGACAGTTTCACCAGGCCCACGACCTCGAACTCTGCGTTCACCATCAGCAGCACGTCCACTTCCTTGTCCCTTACCGCACGGGTTGCACATTTTAAATTAGGTATATAATATATGCCTGCAAACTTTCCGGTATTAATAGGAAAAGAAAATACGTAGCCCTGAAAAGGACTTTTGTTTTCAGGTTGCAGTAGTTTACCTAGAGAAGGACTAGAAGGTAATAAATCCTTAGTGCATTCCTCTAATCCAAAACTATCCCTCCCCCACAGTGGTTTTACTAGAGAAAGGACAGTATGCAGCCCTGAAACAGACTTTTGTTTTAATGATGCACCAGCTGTATACAAGTACTGCAATAGCAATTAAACACTGCCTATATGCCTTCTCTAATCTAAGCTCATTATCCTAGATCAATTCTCCCTAAAATGCTTACAGAGGAGAGTGTGCCGAGCATCTTGTAACCGGGTTTTATATAAGGCCTGATGATGCGATGCAGCTGGCCAATCACAGTAATGCCAGCAGTCAACATGGCTAAGGCATCAATGTGCATGGCAGGCAATCCCTGTATCTTTATTAGTTGTTTAACAACCACAAAAAATGCAGGGTGAGAACTCAAGCATGTTGCTTGACCACCTGCGATACTCGGCCATGTAACGAGCGTGCCCGAGCATCCCGATGCTTGATCCAGTACTAAGCACTGGCAAGCACACTCGCTCATCACTAGTAATTAATATGACATCTATGAGGGTGGGTCACTGATCAGCTGAAATCTGCTTCGGCAGTGGTTGGAACTCTTCGGTGTTTTGGGCAGAATATAACATCCCTTTATATTGCTAAGTGGCTACTGTCAAACGCTGCACTTCCATTCACTTAAATTGGAGATAGACAACAGTACTTGGCAACAGCCACTGAGATGTATATTGTGCTACAGTGTTCGTCTCCATAATTTGCTTAGTTCTGACAACTGCTGGAGCAATTTTCATCTGATTGGTGGGGATTCAGGGTGCTGTTCTCCCACCAATCTTATTTTAATGACATCCTATTGATAGTTCAATAATTGAATCCAGGGCAATCCCATTAAATTATAAAAACAGTGAAAAAAGACCTCTTTTAGACTATACGATTTTTACTGTGGACAGTGAGAAATGTATTAAACCACAAGTAAAATACGTCCTTAATGTATATTTGTACAAGATTGTTTTAATATTGGGAAAATTTAGTTTCAGGGACTAGTACCCTTTAACAACTTATTATTTTGGAGATTGTAAAAAATGGCACTTTGGCAAAAAGTAACTTTTCAGCAATACTAAAATATAGCTAATATTATTCACTTTGGAAACAAGTATAATTTCATGGAAATTTATGGAATTCTTGTTTAAATTTCTTTGTTATTAAAAAATTTTGCTGTCAACGAGGCTCCACTAAGTCTATAATTTCATGGTAGGATGAAATAATTTCTCTGCTCTCTGGATTGTACTAACATAGCTTATTTTACATTGCAACATTTTATTTTGAAACATGTCTGCTTGATGGACACATAATTTCTATATTATTTTAGTAAAAAAGCAAATTAATTGGAAACTGTATCTAACTAAAGTAATGAAAACACATATTGACTATTGATAGTCAACCTCATTGTTATTTCTGATTACTCATGAGTTAGCAATTCTTTAACCCCTTCACCCCCAAGGGTGGTTTGCACATTAATGA
>VIAB01001897.1:143582-154088 GCA_009801035.1 Oophaga pumilio | reverse complement strand
TGTCACTGTCCAAATATTTCTGGCCCTGACTGTATGTCTAAACAACTAATTTAAGAAGTGGTTTCCGGAAATTCAGCACAAAATCCACTTTTACTGACTACTGCAGTCTCACCCCTTTCATGACAAGCGTCTTTAGTACTTAGTAGAGCCCCTCTGGCTGTTATAACCTGCTGCAAACGTGATGCATAGCCAGACATTACTTTGTCTTTGTGATTAGTCCTACAGCTGTTTTTTCCTCACTTATTAATTGTTAAGAAGATGAATAAAAGAAACTAATTAAGGAAACTATCCACGGATTTCCTTACTTTACTCCAACCGTTCATCATTTTCCATAGATAACATTAGAGAGACAGGAACAGAAATGAGGTGATAAATTGTTTTAATTTCACTCAGACATTTACACCCAGGTAATGCTTGTGTTGGAGTCCTGCCACAGGCCTGATCGGATATGACAGGTTTATGGCAATGGTGCTCTTATGTAAAAGTTTTGGCATTTTGATATGTGACTGTGAGTAGCGGCTCAGTGGGTAAAAAAAAAAAATTCAAACATTTGCATTGAGCATGTGGATGAGATACGTAATACTGTGCTTGCTGTTGCCCCACAGCCCTATTTACGTTACTTGCACCACATGGCCATTGGTTAGAGTTGATCTACATTACAGCTGAGTGGTCGCCTAGACCCCTTTGCCCCACTCCGGAGCCTAGTGGTGGACACCCATCTGTCGGTCTTCTGCCCAGACACGAGATCTCTTTTTTGACTTTCCACCGTTTTTTTTTTCTAAGGGATATGATCCATTGCCAAGCCCTAGAAATCCAAACTGCCATGTCTTTCTTTCCCCCGTCATCTGCCATTAATGGTTGATGGTGGTACTTCTGCACAACACATCATCGTCTGATCCTACCAAGGCTGGTGGGTTCTTCCAGTTATACCCTGATGTATATAGGATGCTTTATGACCGATATCACCCATCAGGTGGACTTTGCATATACTGAAGTTGTCAGCTGCCCTTCGGACCCCCAAGCAGATATGGTCGCTTGAGAGCCGATTGCGAAGTTAAGGTTACATCTAGTTTTATTACACTTGTCTCGCCGTCAGGATATGTTGGCATATGGGATAAATGGCGTCCCCTTCTCTCTTCCAGCACCACGTCCATCCTGTCTCGAGCCGACATGGCACGTCTCCACTCAGCTGGATTCCCTGAAATTAGTGACTGCAATAATGAGGTAGCGGAAGTGGTTGATCCATCAAGTCCAGTGAACTTTAATCCCCAGAGGGAAGAAGCCGATTATCTGCAGTGTAATGAAATCATCCTGCAGTTTCTTGCCTTCAGCAGGTGAGAGGCGACATCCTCGCGTGTCTGTCTGATCAGTTCGCTTTTCTACTGTCTGATGAGCCGCTCATGAATATGGAGCTGGTGACAGCACTGCGATCCGGACAGTGATTGATCATGGTTCAGAATAGTGGCGTTCATCGGTGGCAGGGTTATTTATTGCCTGCAGGATAGATCCTGACATTAAGATCACACTGCTGTCCATCACATATCTGGTATTCTGTTGAGTCCGTGTGAGCCCATGAATGGGTTATTCCCATCCTCATAAATGGTTATAGTAAATACAAGCAATTTTGCAATTTACGACCCAGTAAAATTTTCAGCTGTCTTTGAGACATTAACACTTCTTTTATTTACAGCTCGTTGCTTTGGAGACCGACCACATTCCAGACAGCAGAACAAGTCCAGTGCTTGCAAGCGCTGCTTTTGTTGCTGGAGGAGGGAAGTATTACCTCTTAATCTTGGTCAACTTCAGCACAGTGCTTACATGACAGCAGCGGTAGTCGGTCTCCTAGGCGATGAGCTGTAAACAAGAAAAAATTTAAGAGAGAGTAACTTTTATTCTACTCAATATGAAATATTTAGTGACAGGTTCTCCCTAATATCTTAAGACCGGTGTCAATTTTTAAAAAATTTCTATTCTTAGTAGACATGACAAGTTTTTTTCTGGAGTTTTTGAAAGTAGGAATATGACATTATAGTGCAATTTACTTCCAATAATAAATACCAGAAACCCTGATGTAATGTGAACTGAGCCTAGGCTGGTTTGCTATGCAGAATCCTGGGAAAGCTGGGTGACATGATCTTATATGGTTATGTCACCAATTTATGGGATGAATGAACAGACGACCCCGTAGAAATGTCTGCACTGTGTGGTGTTGAGTGGTACGGGCTAATCATGATGTTATTTTTATAGCATCCTGGATGATTTCTCAATCAATTGGCCCCAAACTATTTACTTCACCTTCCAGTTTTACCGCTTTCTGCCGGTGACCACCCCTCGCCTGCAGCTTGTACAGATTAATTCTACTACAAAGTCACGTTCTGATACGCCGGCACGACTCTTGGTTCAGATCAACAAAGATGGCTTATTAAACCCTGGTAAGTGTGACTCGCGTGTGTTCCAGTATGTTAAAGAGGTATTTCTAAAATCAAAAGTTTTCCCCTATCCATATGATAGGAAATTACTTACTGATGTCTGGAGATCCAACCAATTGGGATCCATTAGGATCCCAAAAATGGGATCCTGCAATCTGAGCAAATGGGCTCTGCAGACATAAAGAGATTAATGTGAATGTTTGCATGTAATACCACATTTCTCCTTTAGTGGCCACTGCAGTGAGCAGCCGATCACCTTGATCGCGCTTATAATAAAGGGATCAGTCTGCAGTGAGACAACCCCTTTAAAGTTTTGTCTTCCCTGAATTTTCACACGCTGTCTATCAGCTGATTGGGGCATGTCCTATGGATTCAATCACCAGGGATCAGTGGTTATTGCCAGCCTGTTGTTCTGCAGCCTCCTACCGGTCTTCTCCATGGAAGTTCTAAGTGATATAAATGGTTGCATGTCTTAGTTAGAGATGACTGATTGTAAATAATAAATGACCTAGATGGTGAAAATGTACTTGTATGTTCTGCTTATAGGGTCACCTGGGTATCAGCTGAAGTACACAGTAGATCCTGGATTCCTCAAACCTGGAGAACAAAGGTGGTTTCTACGTTATTTGGCTCTGCAGACCCTTCAGATTGATATGTGGGATGGGGAGTCCCTGCTCCTTATTGGATCCGCTGCTGTAGAGATGAAGGTGAGATGTCACTTGTGATGTATATATTCTCTAAAAAGTTATGGAGGAGGGATCTGACAACTATAACGGGCGAATTTCTATAAAATATACCAATCCCTGGTGAGCAGTTGATATTTCCAGAATAACTTGGGGCCAGCAATACATATTAATGTAATATTACTTGGCTGCCTTTCATCCAGGACTATTTTTTTTTTTACTTTGGGCCTAAAAGCTAAACAGGGGCAACTACCTGAAGACTTCAACTGGCCACTGCTCAGAGCGGTCACCGACTGCTCCTCCGGCAATTCAACTATTGCACGTCGAAAAAGTAGGTAATCCTCTTCTGTGCTGCTCTGTCGACAGCGCGATTACAGACGTCGTGCTGATTGACAGCCAGGTCCTGTTATATAAGGAGCAGGGGAGTCCGCTGTCCATCAGGATGATGTCGGCAGTCACGACCCATCAACAGAGCCGAGTGGAAGAGGAGCTGCTTCACTGATGCCAGTGAAAACCACAGAATTGCCGGCAGGAGCGGTCAGTGACCTCTCTGTTGGCAGAGACCAGCACCAGGCACAAGAAGCAGATAATTAGCAACCACCTGCCTCCTAGCACTTAGTCCAGTAAATAAAATGAAATAGTCATATATTACACCTTTAATTAATGGATCATTGTGGTGGTCTGGAGTAGAAGACCCCACATCCTAAATGTCCATATGCCCTAAAAGGGAATATTGAAGATCTTTATGGGCCAGTCCCTTTTAGCTTGGGGCTACATGGTGATTTTGGCTGGAACACAAGTCTGTTACATTGCAGCACAATGCTAATGATTGGGGTTCGACCTGCAAGGTACTCAGACAGTGAAAAACAAGGTGCGCAAATGCTTCTAACATTTTGCGACTTGCAACCCTAATCACCCGAATTATGATGCGATGTAGCATCAGCATCTTGTCCGTGTCTGTCGGACTGAGCAGCCAAGGGCCCACCAGTAACCAACACCAGAGCCCCACTTTTCAGCTACATGCACATGTGACATTTTCCTCAATCACAAATGTATATAACAATGAACTAAGTAGATTGGTAAATTAGGATTCTGCCTCTGTCTGTACATAGTGATCTAAGTACATTGTGCCAAGTACTGATCATATACGAGGGTGGTCGGATGCTCTTGCAGAGGGGCCCACCGGAGTATTCTCCTGTGGGCTAGTCCAAGCCTGGCCGTGTGACTTTTGCTGTGGTCAAAGTTGTGGGGTAGCCCCAGCCTAAAAGTGACTTAGAAAAGGCACTACACCTGTCACCAGGCCGTGTCCGGTACTGCAGTGCGCGATCTGTTTGTAGAAGAAAGCAGCCATGATTTTGTAACGCGGCACAAGATCTATGTCTTGTTAGTTTTTCTTTTCTTCACATATCTATAAAAATGTCCTGAAATTGCTTCTGGTGCATTGTGCTCCTGGAGATTGTAACCTGGACGTATATTAATTCCTTCTATTAATTATCGTGTCTCACATCTCTATATGGACTGGAGGAAATGAATCACCCGAATCCTATTGTAGGTAAGAAAAATGAACCACACCAGAAGACAGCTTCCTCCTTTATGGATGCGTAACTCAATCCCTTTCCTTAAGGTGCAGAGGGTTTGTGCAGATCCTCTACCTTTCTTATTACTTTTATTTAGTTGGAAGCAGAGAGGCAAAGACAGTTTTATTGGTATAAAAAAACGACATTGCTGGGAGGATAAACATTGAAGTTCTCTGCTACCTGCAGATATTGGAGGAACTCATCGTAAACTTACATTTCTGTGTCATACAGTATATGATGGGTGTATTGACCTTACGATGACATATGTATGTATATGAGCTTATATCTGTATGGGATGTATGCAACTGTACACTAATTATGTCATATAGGGTGTGTGCTCCAATATGCCTTGCAAGTATTAAAATGTGCTGGGCAGATACATACCTATAAGGTGCACGTGTGAGCCTATATAGAGATAAATTGCCTACTGTTTATAGTTCACATGTTTGTATCTGCATGAAGTCTATCACTTGAGGTTAATAATGGTTGTGTGAGGAATGCCCTGCCTGGCTGAATGCACTTGGACAAATCATCAAGATCCGCTGCTGGCAGCACCTTTATAATTGCCAATCAATGATGTCCCAGATGTTGTAGATGGGAGAGGAATCTGGATACGCTGCATTATAGCACATTTAGGGTGCACAGGCTGCTCACAGTAGCACGAGCAACATGTGGCCTGGTGTTGTTGTGTTAGAAAATGGCTCCCGGGGCACTTTGGAGAAATGTCCACACAACTGGTTCCACCACCAAATCAATTTAACACTGACCTGTTAGTGTCCCTGGAGTGAAGACTAGAGGGGTCTAGCTACCGTACATTATGCCAGCCAACACCATAATACCTGGAGTAGGACCGTTGTGACGTTCCCTGGTGAAAGTCTCTGTTATGATCTGCTACAAGCACTAAGGAAAGGTGGGAATTCTGTCCCTACAATAGGACTGAGCTGGATCCCTACGATGTAACGGGGGACCTGATCCTGCGACCAGACCCGCTAAAGTCCTCAGCTAGTCTGAACGAAGACCTATAGTTGCGAGGGAGGAATCCCTACAAGATCTAGGGACTGGGTGAAAAGGTGGACACCTCCTAACAGAAAGTGTAGCAGGGAATATAAAACAGAAAACAAATACTACGAGATCCTAAGATCAAGCAAAACTGACAGAGTAAGGCACCTAAGCACCCGGCTAGCTTAAGAGTAGATAATACAATGAAGTCCAGCAAAGCCAGAAGGGCGGAGCCAGACTAAATAGGGAAAAAAGGTCATGTGACCAGCAAACTGAAACAAAACCTAACAAGAGGGTTCTAACAGTCTCTTCATGGCATTGATCCCATAGTCTCCAGACACAAACCAGTGGCTGGAATTGAGGTGATGAGTCTTGGTTTTGTCTTGGACACAGTGATAGCCAGAGACTGGTCTGGAGATTATGTGGAGAATGCCATCTTTTCCTCTCTGGTGTTGCAATTTGTTGAGAAGCGTAAGTTGTATTTTCCTGGTGAAGGTGCACGTGTGAAACTATATAGCTCATGTTTTATTATTATATATTTTATATATAGAGAGAGAAAGCGAGAGAGAGAGATGGATTTATCCAAATATATATGAGTATATTATTATTATACAATCATAAACCACTGTAAGCCATGTTATGCATCACAGACCTAACATACAGTCCATTCTCAACTGCGGTTATGTTCGCACAGTTTATTAACTGACCCTCGTCAGTGCACACAATTCCCATGCTTTGGGTTACCTGCTTAACGGACTGTCTTCCAGACCTTCAGTAGCTTCCTGTACTTTCAGGAGCTCCAGCCAGCTCCAGTCTCACACATGGCCATCTTCCCCCATGTGGTGCAACCAGGAAACATATAGGACCTTTCTGACATCACAGGCACACCCCTGGGAGGTATGTGGGTAACCAGTCCCACCCATCACTATCTGGTTAACCATTAAATACAGCCCTTTCCTAATATAAAGGTTTGTGGGACAACAAGACCCAGCAACCTGTCCTGGATTTAGATCTCAGCCGACCTCTGTCTGTACTATCTATACCTGTTTCTCAGTATACCACTAGTTGGTACATCACAATACATATTGTCTGTATATCTATCTATTTACATCTGGATATATCTACATACCTAAAGAGGATGTGTGTGCCTGTATAATGCATGTATGTGCTTATATAATATGTTTGCCTACAATTAATATATGTACTTTTGTAGCAATGGTTTCCAACCTGACGCTCTCCACCTGTCGACAGGCTACAGCCCTCGATGTTTACTGTCAGGGCCGCTTGTTAAGGAGCACTGGAATATAGGATGTATGTAGTCATATGCCGATATCTTGTACAATTAGGATGTAAGTACAAATATAGAAAATATAGAGTGTGTATACCGTATGTACCAAAATGTAAAAAACAATCCTATTTTGTCCTCAATTTTGGGTTGACTATACCAGAAGTCACTCTTCCTTGGTTTTTCTGCAATGGCGCCCACTTAGGGCGCACTTAGTTTCCTCTATCGTGACTCTTAATTGACTGCCCATTGGCTATATAAAAACTGATCAGGGATTTTTTCCCAGCCTGGTCATGGGCACACAAGACTGTTGTTAATACCTTCATTCTTTGCACACAGATTATTACATTATCAGCAGCACATCTCCTGTGCTACCGAATGCTATAATTTTAATACCTGCATGGATCAGCCTTTGGGCTCATTCAACAGGTGATTGGCAGAATGTTTACATACGCGGATATGAACGAGCGCTGTGACGTACGCCATTATGGCTCATGTAAATGGATCTGTAGAGATACAAGATGGCTTATAAATACACTGCAGAAGTATTATAATATTGTCTTAGTTGGATGGACATGGCAGATCATAGCTGATATTTGAGGAGAGGAGCAGACAAATACACATGAAATCCAGACCACAACCGCTCATGACGCTGATCCCGTCTGTCCCCAAACCACCCGCTCTACAACGCTAGGACTTGTCCAAGATATGGCATCACTTCGGCAAAATATGTCTCAACATAATTACCTGCAATGGATTTTTTTTATCAATGCTAAGTCATTTAAAGTTAGACTTTCTGCACTAATTTGCTCTTGTTAAAATTGCTGACTAAGTCATATGTGTTTGTAACCTTTTATCCAGATTAAATTGCAGGAATATGGAAATGAATGCGCCTCGCAGCCAAGAAGCATCGCATTATTACCTTCTGTAGAGCAATTTTCCTGCTGAAATCCTGTACTCCGTGGGTTAGAGCCTTCTCATGTCAGTTCCATCAGAAAATCATCCAAAATCTCATCTGAAATAAGGCTTAAAGAGGACCTGTCACCTAGTCTGACATGTCCAATTCAGCAAATTCATGTCCTCGCAAAGAAATAACTGCTCTGGAGCAGCTTTACTTAGAGATCGCAATGTGCCATTCCTCTAATGTTCCTCCAGGAACTTTGTGAATAAATTAATAATTGGGTTTTACCATTCCCTTTGGTCAAAGAGGTGCATCCCTGCCCAGACTGGCCCTGATTGGACAGAGTAGGGACACACCTCTACCTGGTAACACCCAGTTGTACATTTATTCATACATTTCTTGTGAGGAATAACAGAGCTGGGACACATTGAGGCTTCCTAATTGGTAATTCATAGTGATTTCAAGTATAATCGGCATTTTCTGTTGAACACTTGACATCAGTTTTCTGTTGTAAAAGTGCGTGAAATGTTGCATCATTTTTGTTCAACTGAGAGTTGTGCACAAATTTTACAACTTTTGGCATTTTTACCCCCGACCTAGACATGCTTGACAGGTTCATCGTAATTTATGACCCTGACTGGCATAAATGTCTTGCAGCGGTGCACAACAGCTGGATGATCTGCCAAATTGACTAAGACCTCTTGATAAATTTATTGCGTTTGGTCCCTTCATTTATCCTGGCGTACAAAACTACGCCAGATGTTGGCCCCCGTGTGAATCTGCGGCCTATATTTATCTAGTTGTCCACCTTTCCAAATATTCTACATGATTCTTCTGAATCCCTTAATTACCCCCAATATAATAATAACACTTATACTCATACAGGTGCTGGAGCTATTCCAGCAGTGTCAGTACTGGATTTCCCGGGGATCGTGCAACATAATGTCTCGCATTCTCTGCCAACAATCAGCACTGGCTTCATTCTCCTTTCATACGGACATAATTGACATCGGGAAGAAGTAAGCGCTGCGGCGGCTTTCCCACTTTCTCTTGATGTTTTGATTTGTCCGAACAAATGGAAAGTGAAGCGGACACTCATTGGCTGCAGTGATCGCGTAACATAATGTCATGCAGTCCCTGGGAGACCTGTGTCGACACTGCGAAACGGTGCCAGCATTGGAGTGGACTATAAATATTATTATTTTACAGGGGGGGAAACTTAGGGATTCAGAATTGTTTGTCTGAGTAGTGGAGAACCCCTTTAAAGAGGTACTTAGTTCTCCTGCTTGATTGATTGACAGTACCAGCAGCATAATCCACCGCTGGTCCAAACTGTGCACTTCCAATGTTACGAGCAAAGACAGCTTTGCAGTATCAGAGGAGCATAGAGGCACTGAAACTGGCCGACCCAGGAGCTAACATTGCGCTCCAGCGATTGGTCCAAAGTCAGAGTAGTGCTTACAAGCTCAGCAGAAAAGAGCTTGTAGGCGCTGCACATGTTCAGCCACATCTGCTAGTCTGCGGTGGTGGTTGGCAACCTAGGCAACAAATAATAATCAATAAAATGAAAATGAAATCACGCTATTCTTGAGAACTTTGAAACTATGTATTGTAAAAGTTCTGCAAATTTGTGTTTCAATTCTTCCACATTTTCTAGTTCTTGTTCACATCCAAGAGAACTAATGCCGCTCACTTCCGATCGTTTACAACCGTTAGGTCTGCACTGATTTGCAAACTTCAAATCCTTCCATTAACTGACAGCAAGCAGAGATCTTGAAAATGACGAGAAATGGAAGGACAAAATAGATCAGAAAGTCATTGACCGTTTCATTATCTGTTAACTTGTAATGAGCTCCATACTAAATGCCCCAGGAACAGTCGGTTAGTGAACGACATTGAACCAGCCGTGCGAGCCCCAGACCTTGTGTCTGGCCATAAATCGGTGTAATTAGAAAGAAAAGGGTTCAGTTGCTTTTTGTAAGATTTACATTTACTCTCTTCCCTTGCAATGTTTCGCCAGCCTGCTCCGATAAGCGTCACAACAGTGATTCATGACATGTAAAAGATCTCGATACATCCAGATGTCACTCACACTGACAAAATTATGTAGGTGTCTGTGACATTTTAATGAGAAGGAAATGTGAAACAGCACATTACCCCGGAAAATGGAGCGAAAACCAAATTGTTACCACTGAACTCTGGCAATTCATAAAATTCAAGGCCAGAAATGATCAAAAAAGGTGTCGGAGGTTATTGAACACCCAGGCAATGTTTAAAAGCTGAGAGATAAACATCAAAGTCTGCGGCTCCCATCTGTCAAACGAAAAGCGTAAATGTCGGCGCCACAAAGTGAAAGTCTGCGGTTTGTGCCCTCTTATAACATTTCAGAACAGATACATGACGGACCCCTGAGCTTTAAAATATGTCTAAGCTTCTACTTTATGTACGGTGGGGGGCGAGGGATGTTATAAGAAAGGTCAGTCATTCAAGGTCATTGACCACAGCATCTAAATTATGTGCAGGAGTGGAAAATGAGTTTTGGTTGCCATATAGATTGCATAGATTTTCGATAGCACAATTATACAGTAACACTAATTAAATCATTAATGTAACCAATAATTTACAGTTTACA
>VIAB01001897.1:75540-94616 GCA_009801035.1 Oophaga pumilio | reverse complement strand
GATTTTACAGGTAAGTTCTTACCAAAATCCGTCTTTTCTATTGATCCACTTCTCTCCCTGGTATCAGTACTGTGGCGACATCCCTCCTAGTGATGCGTCTCTCTATTAGTAGACAATAGTTTACAGCTCCAGCTTCTCGGCAGTGGGATTTTAATGGCAGAAAACTGCAGTTTATAACTGGGATGTAGACTGTGAAGAGGGTTATGTGGCATGGCACTGCTGCTCAGCTTAAGGCAGTCCATAAAAAAGGGAAATCTTTGAGTAACAAAGCAAGAAAAGAGATAAATTATTGTAACTTCTAGTTATTTTTACTGATTTGTATCATTAATCACCTCTACTTTTTGTAACAGGGCCATGGGATAATTCCTGTAATATTCCTCTGCTTATTCTAGGATCACGGAGAACCTCAAGATGTGTTCCTGAAAGTCGCTGGAGGACCAAGTCCACATATTAAAAGATTCTTTGTTGTACTTTATATGTAAGTTACATTGTGTTCCAGTGTTATTTGTGATATTTCAGTACACCCCTATCACCTGTTTTTTACATTGTTTTCATCTAAAAAAGCATCCAAAGATTTTATGAAATCATCAGGGGTTCCCATTGTGACCAGCTCCTGATGTAGACCATTTCGCAAATTAATAGTTCTTGTGCTAAAATTGTCTCCTCTGGAGATTGAACCGATGTGTCTCCTATGGAGATTGAACCGGTCTGTCTCTCCTCTGGAGATTGAACCGGTCCATCTCTCCTCTGGAGATTGAACCGGTACGTCTCTCCTCTGGAGATTGAACCGGTCCGTCTCTCCTCTGGAGATTGAACCGGTCCGTCTCTCCTTTGGAGATTGAACCGGTCCGTCTCTCCTTTGGAGATTGAACCGGTTTGTCTCTCTGGAGATTGAACCGGTCTGTCTCTCCTCTGGAGATTGAACCGGTCCGTCTCTTCTTTGGAGATTGAACCGGTCTGTCTCTCCTCTGGAGATTGAACCGGTCTGTCTCTCCTCTGGAGATTGAACCGGTCTGTCTGTCCTTTGGAGATTGAACTGGTCTGTCTCTCCTCTGGAGATTGAACCGGTCTATCTCTCCTCTGGAGATTGAACTGGTCTGTAAATCCTCTGGAGATTGAACCGGTCTGTCTCTCCTCTGGAGATTGAACCGGTCTGTCTCTCCTCTGGAGATTGAACCGGTCTGTCTCTCCTCTGGAGATTGAACCGCTCTTTCTCTCCTCTGGAGATTGAACTGGTCTGTAAATCCTCTGGAGATTGAACTGGTCTTTTTCTCCTCTGGAAATTAAACCGGTCTGTCTCTCCTTTGGAGATTGAACCGGTCTGTCTCTCCTTTGGAGATTGAACCGGTCTGTCTCTCCTCTGGAGATTGAACCGGTCTGTCTCTCCTTTGGAGATTGAATCGGTCTGTCTCTCCTCTGGAGATTGAACTGATCTGTGTCCAGGTGAAGGGAGTTCCCCCTTTTTTTTTCAGGTGATTGTTACATGAAACCGCTTTTAGCCATAGGCCAGGATCACACATGTGACGAAGTCGTCCGACACTCGTATGTGAAATCCCAGCTCTGGCGCCGGCACTCGGGAGTGGAGCAAGCGGCTGCATAGAACTACATGCAGCCGCGCACTCCACTCCCGAGTGACGGCGCCAGAGCTGGGATTTCACATGCGAGTGTCGGACGACTTTGTCGCATGATCCCGGCCATACTCTTTGTGTGGACCATTTATGTACCAGTACAAGTTGTTGTTCTCAAAACGAAATATATTTAATTATTTTAATATTTTTGACACTTAAGATCCTCAATGACCATTATCAGTTGTGTGGCTCTTTGTACCTTTTCTACCACCAGGGTATCTTTTTTTATGAAATGATGCACAGAACTGAACTGCATATTCCAGATGAGGTCACACTAATGCTTTGTAAAGTGGGAGTGATATGTCCCTGTCTTGCGAGTTCATACCCCTTTTAATAGGTGACAATATCTTACTGGCTTTAGAAGCTGCTGATTGACACTGCACGCTGTTATTTAGTCTGTGATCTACAAGTACTCCAAGATCCATCAATAAAAGTGACTCTCCTAGTTTTACTCCCCTTAGAACATATGATGCCCACATATTATTAGTGCCCAGGTGCTTAACTTTACATGTATCCCTTTATATTTATCTATATTGAACTGCGTCAGCCAGGTGGATGTCTAAACTAAAGTAACAAACCCTCAGCTTTAAGAAGTGCTAGGATCTTCTGCCTTTTCAAGTAACCAATCATCTTCCCATTCAGAGATCTTTAGATTAATGCATCCAAAAATAAAGTATAAATATTGACTTTAGTATAGAACTTTTTCTGTTCTCTCAATGTAGTCGATAAGGAGAATGATGAATGTTTTCATAGTTGTTCCCATAGCAACAACCAGAGATAAGTAAATAGTAAATCAATTATAGTCATAGTATTCAACTTTTTTTTTATTTCTCTGCTTTATTTGTGAAACATTAGAACCTTTTTTTTTATTATTATTATTATCTTTTAGTAGCCATAAAGTGAAATCTTACTCTCGCCTGTAATAGAGAGCCATCGCACCAGCCTTCAGGCAGCCTTGTTTTAGGAATTGCCCCCTGATTGATCCTTGCAGCAGCTGCTATGTATACATTCACTTTGCAGTTAGTAAAGCTGCCAGGCTGAAGTCTGATGGCAGTAATGTGCCTTCTATCCTCTTATTACCGCACAATCACATTTTATGGCTACACAAATTCTGCATCTAACACGTTTAGAAAACAAACAATAAAACCGTCAGAGGAGAGACCCTCATTATAAATAACCCAAATTATATCATTAATTGTTTAATTTCGATAGGCCAGAAAAGTTATATACTCGATGGTTTATAAATCTTACTAGTATTGATGTCATCATGAGAAAGCCGAGGTTTCCATACAAGGATGGTCTAGAGGGTCATATACAGAGAGTTATATTACTCACTTAATATTTTCCTGAAATGTATTTTCCATATTGTTGCCAATAGGGGGCAGTAGTTATATTCTTGTACATAGAGGTAGTATAGTAGTAGTTATATTCTTGTACATAGAGGTAGTATTATAGTAGTTATATTCTTGTACATAGAGGTAGTATTGTAGTAGTTATATTCTTGTACATAGGAGAAGTATTATAGTAGTTATATTCTTGTACATAGGGGCAGTATTATAGTAATTATATTCTTGTACATAGTGGCAATATTATAGTAGTTATATTCTTGTACATAGAGGTAGTATTGTAGTAGTTATATTCTTGTACATAGAGGGCCGTATTATAGTAGTTATATTCTTGTACATAGGAGCAGTATTATAGTAGTTATATTCTTGAACAAGGAGGACAGTATTATAGTAATCATATTCTTGTACATAGGGGCAGTATTAAAGTAGTTACAGTCTTGTACATAGGAGCATTATTATAGTAGTTATATTCTTGCACATTGAGGGCAGTATTATAGTAGTTACAGTCTTGTACATAGGAGCAGTATTGTAGTAGTTATATTCTTGTACATAGGAGCAGTATTATAATAGTTATATTCTTGCACATGGAGGGCAGTATTATAGTAGTTACAGTCTTGTACTTGGGGCAGTATTATTGTAGTTATAATGTACATAGGAGCAGTATTATAGTAGTTACAGTCTTGTACATAGGAGCAGTATTATAGTAGTTATATTCTTGTACATAGAGGGCAATATTATAGTAGTTACAGTCTTGTACATGGGGCAGTATTATTGTAGTTATAATGTACATAGGAGCAGTATTAAAGTAGCTATTTTCTTGTACCTATAGGGGCAGTAATATAGTAGCTATATTTTAGTTATTGTCTGCGTCTCAACTTGTGCTTACAGTTTTCACATTTAAAGTGCACCTGTCAGCTCGTTTTTCCGCAATAAGCTGCGGCCACTGCCTTTCGAGCTTATCTACAGCATTCCATAATGCTGTAGATAAGCCCCCAATCTAACCAGAAAGATAAAAATAACAAGTTTATTACACTCACCCGGGGGCGGTCCGGTCTGATGAGCGTCGCAGGTCCGGGTCAGGCGCCTCCCATCTTGATGTGATGTTGTCATCCTCCTTGCTTTGTGTCACGCTCCTACGCAGGCGCACTGATCTGCCCCATTTAGGGCAGAGCAAAGTACTGGAGTGTGCAGGCGCTGGGCCTCTCTGACATTTCCCTGAGCCTGAGCACTGCAGTACTTTGCTCTGCCCTTAACGGGGCAGATTAATGCGCCTGTGCAGGAGCGCGACACGAAGCAAGCAGAAGGACAGCATCGAATGAAGATGGGAGGTCCCAGACCTGCAACACCCATCGGACCGGACCGCATCAGACCGCCCCCGGGTGAGTGTAATAAAACTTGTTTTTCCTATCTTTCAGGTTAGATCAGAGGGCTTATCTACAGCATTATAGAATGCTGTAGATAAGCCCCTAAAGGCAGTGGTCGCAGCTTATTGCGGATAAGCGAGGTGACAGGTTCCCTTTAAAAACGCAATAACAATTAAATTAAACTAAATGTATTTGACCATTCTACAGCGATCGTTGGCTGGCTGCACCTATTCAGATCTGGCAGATTTATGTACATTCCCTGAAAAGAGTGGATGTCAGTTGCATAACAGGTCAGCTGACCCAAATGTCCCTGGTCCTGCGAGGAACACAAGTGGTGCGGAAAGTGAAAGCCTATAGTTCCCACCCGCTAGAGCTGAAGGTGAGTTGTTAAAAGTTAATCATAGTGTGTATATGTTGCAATCAGTTTTTTTTCCAGTGTACCAACAATGAAATAAGCTACTTTGCAAACTTCTATTTGGCGCAGGCAGCTCCTTTGAAGATCTATATGTTTCCATGGTTACAGACTACAAGAATAAACCTGTGTGTAGTCTGAACGTGGAATTGGTACCTTCTATCTACCACCGCTTATTGCTAAACTATAACTAGAAAAAGAGGCAGATAGAAGCGAGTAAGACTGCATTAATACTGGCTGATCATTGCTGTTAATCAGTTGCCAGTTGGCAACATGTTAATACGATCATTCTATGCACTACTGCATTACTGTTCTCAGCAGCACGGCCTGTTTACACAGGATGGTGTGCTACTGAGAATGATGATTTAAAAATAATTGCACTCAACAAAAGAACCTTTTTCCTTGTTCGACATATGAATCGCAGTCTTTTTGGAGAGAAAGTTGGGAACGAGCGTTCTCTGGAACACATGGCTACTAGAGTACACAGGGTTTATGTGAATGTTGTAACCATGGAGACACAAGTTTGTTCAGGATAAAATATAAGGACTACAGTTTAGCTTTCAACTGAAAATGAACTTTTTGTTCTAGGTGCAATTTTCAGGGTGTCAAACTTGTGTGAATTTGGGAGCAGCATTAAAAGTTTTCTTTCTAGTTATGTGTCTCTGCAAGGCAGAAAAGAAACTGCATGTGATATCAGAATGAAAGTTCCCAGACTTTCACAGGAGCTTTTCTTCATGTTATCATCCCCTTTACCAATCCAGCACATTTATCCCATTACTAACACAGGAGCTTTTCTTCATATTATCACCTCTTTTATCAATCCAGTCACATTTATCTCGTTACTGTCACAGGAGCTTTTCTTTATGTTATCATCCCCTTTATCAATCCAGTCACATTTATTCCTTGATATTGTCACAGAAGCTTTTCTTCATGTTATCATCCCCTTTACCAATCCTGCACATTTATCCCATTACTAACACAGGAGCTTTTCTTCATATTATCACCTCTTTTATCAATCCAGTCACATTTATCTCGTTACTGTCACAGGAGCTTTTCTTCATGTTATCATCCCCTTTATCAATCCAGTCACATTTATTCCTTGATATTGTCACAACGTGAACTTTCCACTTTTGGAGGTGTTGTATGTCTCAGGCTCTGTTCAGACTTTTAGCCAAAAAATAGATTTTGATTCAAAATTACATGAAATTGTAATTTGGTTGTAAAGTGCTGGATTGCATATTCATAATGTGCCCGACGTCTTCTTCCAGAAATATATACCGTATATATAGGGAACGTTTTTTAAAATTTCAAAAGTACGACAATTGTCCTGAAATAAAGTGATTAAAGTGGTTATATGCTATAACATGACGTCTGCTTTACACAAAAGGGCTATAGATATTACATTTATCTTGACCGATGCCAGAGATTCTGATGGCCATGCTAGACATATGCAGTCTGTTTGGGAAATCAAGGATTGGAAATGTTTCTTGTAGGTGTCTTTCACTTTGCATCATTAAGTGGCACAAGAGGGGTCCGAACACCACTGATCTCCATTTTTCCTACTTAAATACCATGTTTGTTCGGCGGAGCCAAATGTTGATAGGGTTTGTTGGGGCGGATGACTGTTGACCAGCGACTTCCTAATGTCTGCAGGCAGTTTAGGACAGAGCTTTTATTTTACCTGCAGGCTGTAGATAAGTCGACACTGCTGGTTTAATCATTACGCCCGGCCACCTCATTCCGTATCCTGCCTTGTTTGCTTCGGCTGCCTTGTAATTTAATTTAATTGCATCTCTAGATTAGGAGGCACGCTGCTGATTGACATTCATTTCAGCCCAGCGAGACGTAATACCAGGTCTCTGCAGTACAGATGAAAATAGCCGTGAAACACGATACAACATCCGTGCTTGTAGTAGGCAGAACTAATATTATTGAAGAATTATTATTAAGATTAGTTTGGATTTTATAACTTTTCTTTATTATGTTTATGTTGATACTTTTCAGTGTTATTTTTTTTCCATAACCTGTGTGATCATCACGTTACCGGCCATGGTGGTAATAACGACTGCAAGCAGAGATCTGGAGAACATTGAAAAATGTAGGCTCTTGATCGGCCTCAATGAAGCCTAAAGTGATTTGGATGTCCTGACTTGAAGAGTTAGTGCCATCTTTGGGTTGGACAGCAGTATATAGCATTGTGTCCACTTCCCTTCTTCTCTGAATGGCGGTGAGGCTGCCGCCTACTGTGCAGGGTAAATGTAGTCTAGCACCTTCTTATTGATTATGGGAGCCATCCTGCCGCTCTTTGTACAGCAGGTGGCCGGGACACTGCTTTAAAGTTGCTTTAACTGGTTTTTATAGCTTGTTTTATCTGTGTTTTTAGTGCTGGAAATCTCAGAACCTATGCTTGACAACATTTCCTTGCTCTGACCTTTACGGTCTTTTCACAGTGACTTGGTGTGAATTCATGTCGCCAACCATATGCTGCCTGACTTACTGAAGTGGATGGCGATTTAAAGGGAATCTATCACTAGGTTTTCCCAATATGAAGTATGGCCAGTACCTTTAAGGCCTCTTTTACAGTATTCTCCCAAGTCTCCAACCCCCTCTGCATAGCACCAAAAATACCTTTTATTATCCCTCCTTATGGTGCGATCTGATGGGCGTCACTGGTCTTGCTTCAGCACCTTCCCTCTCAATCACCGACCTCCTGCCCCACTCCATGTTGATGACTCATCTTACGTCATCCACACAGTGTCCCCCAGTCGCGCTCCTGCTCCGGCTAACATCGCTCTTCTCTACTGAAGGTAGAGCAAAGTCCTGTAAAGTGCATGCGCCGGTTTCACTTCCGAGCCATCGGCGCTCCTTGATCTTTCCCGGCACACGTGCATAACAGTACTTTGCTCTTCTATCAGCAGACTACTGTATAATGTCCTTCATGCCTCTACTTTTTCTGTCTGCATGTTACCAAGGAAAAAAAAAAAGCAAGAATTGCTTTGTGTGCACAGCGTTTTGGTAGACAGCATAGCAGCTAGTCTCCATCCACTAGCTAAGAGTCAATTGCAAATTCGAGATAAAGCCTACAGAGGGGACAACTAGGTAAATACAAGATAAAAGTCATATAATTTGCAGAAATGGTTTATTCCTCCTCTATATACACACAGAACAAGTTATTTTGAAAAGTTGCTTTGAATCGTGGTTCCCCTTTAACATTCTGTAGTCCATAGACCTCTATGAAGTTATGAAATGCTTTATGTTGACCATAATGGTCATTACAACCTGTTCATGAAGCTTTTTACTGATACTCTTTATTATGTGTAGGTTGATCCGGAGAGCGTGTTTGTACTTCCTCCAAATGGAATCCAAGATCTTCACATTGCGGTGCGCCCCCTAAAGGCCGGCAGCAAATTTGTCTATGTTAATTTGGTTGATGTTGATCAACATCAGCTCGTTTCATCGTGGCTGGTGTGTGTGGTAAGCCGGAACCCAGTCATTTCTAAGGTAAGGTGTAAAAAATAACCTCATGCTATTTTATTACTATGATGTTCTTTATAATCTTTAGTTGTGATGAGCCTACGTGCGGTGATAAGGTGTTATCAGAGCATGCTCGGGTGCTAACCGATTGTCTCCGGTGTTGTTGAATAACATGCAGCTGCATGTCTCGCAGCTGTTGGGCAATCCCTGCATGTTTTGCGCCTGTCTAACAAACAGACAATCCCTGCATGTGTTGCGGCTGTTGCACAAACAGGCAGCCGTGAGGACTAGAACATATTATTCGAGCACTCTGAAGACACTCGGTTAGCACCCGAGCATGCCCTGATAACACCTTATCTCCGCACGCTCGCTCATGACTACTCTTTAGACCTTTCTGACTTGTAATCAGGCCATAGTCACTCTCAAATGCTCGTTCTTAATTTCTGGCATTTTCTTGTCCATCGTCACCTCTTCCAAACACCATGTTTTATTCAGCAGTGCCAGGATCTCTGTCCCTTTTTAGTGGGATTGACCAAAGACCTAATGTGTGGGACCTCCAATGGTGCAGTGATAGATGTTGGATTAAAGACATGAAACATCTTGGTTTTCTCCGTTCCCGATTCCTTGGTCTTGCTGTAGACTGGCTACTCTCAGTGGTTTCCAGAAGAAGCCTGTATTCCTATCCTATTTGGAGTTTGCTCATCAATTGGAGCTTGAGTGTTTATGGAGGAATTAATAAAAAATAGCTGTCAAGTCTTTTGCCTGGAGCTATTGCATGTGTATGGCCATTGTAATGTGGGCGCGGCAGTCACGTAGTGGAGCGTCAGCGCTGCCGCTGCAAGTAGAGGTCTGTAGGGGACCGGGCATCTTGACTACGGGATTTATATACTGCAGTGAGAATTACTTATTTAATTTTATGTTTTTTTTACTGATTTTGCTTTAAAAAAAAAAATTATTACCCACTTGACAACCCATTTAGGGAGAGGGTCATGTCAGCAATGAGCTTGTTGGGTTCAGTGATGGGCCGATGCTACGTCAGCATCACAGATTGCTTCATTTCATCTCTCTCTATCTGTCATTGTATGTTTTTATAATGTATAGTGGTGTCTGGGCTTTTTTTAAGCCGAAGTTTACTTTTTTTTGGGGGGGTGATAGGGTTAGGGAAAAAACATTGATCATTTAGGATTTCGTCATGCCTCATGCTATATTCTACACCGCTTTATTGGAATTGTTAGAGCTAAGCATGCAAGTTTATTGAAGGAGTCCAGTCTAAGACTAATTCATTATTTCTGCTGTGTGATCTCACATAACACAATCCCAGTTGTTTGATGTGACTGCTGGATATGTCGAGTCACATTCTGACAGGAGGGTAAGTATGGATGTATTGCTCCCTTTTGACTTGATTGGTATTTGGTAAGTCAAGCCAATTGTAGCTCAAAGATCAAAATATGTTTGTTTTTTATCTATGGAATGTGGAATCGGGTGAAAAGTGAGGCTCCTTTTAAATGGTCAACTTAAAGGGACACTCCAGGCATAACAAACACTGTGGTGGTCCTAGTGCAGAGCCTGGGGGGACGGACCACATAGGGACACCAGAGGCACTCCTTTTGTCAAGCTCCACCCCTGCAGATTGGGGATTAGGCATAACACAGTGTATCAATCATCCTTGTAGGGTTCCTTTAAGTCATAGTCTACTCCATGCTGTCACACATTAGTGCCGATTTGACCTAAATAAAGATAAAGTATCTCAACTAAAAGTGTATTCCTTTTAACAAGTGAAGTGTGCTGATAATATAACCCCCTTCACAATTAAGTATAAGATGATGTACATGGCTGCTTGGCGGCAGAGCAGCATTTCTAATTTACTGGCACATAATTGTCTATGAAGTTATAGTGCATCAGTGACCTATCTCCAGTCTGCAATAAATCACCTCGAGCTCCATCCATCATGAAGATTTAATTCCATCTTTACTACCCTCTTATGGATTGTACTACAAAGTTGCAGAAGTTGTTAACATAAACTTGTTCACTTGTTCTTCGCGGCCCTTTCATTTTCATTCGCATAATCAGACTTTGTTCCTGTCCAGAATATTTAAAGAGGTCTTTTCACTGGATCGTTTCAATGGAAACCGAGCATCTCCTCCAATTGTCGCAGCTCCACTGATTCTGGAACAATTTTTCTTTTTCTTCTCTGCCCCTCTGTTTTAATGTTATGCCCCCCAGTAATTTGTGTAAATTTCCCCTTTTGACCAGCAGGAATAATTTTCAACACTATTATCGGGGGGGGACATAACTTTGGCAGAGAAGGAAAATAAAAATTGTTCCAGAATCAGTGAAGCAGGTGATCAGTTTAAATAATAAAAAAAATCCACTAAAAAGTCCTCTTTAATGACTTGAGAAAAACTAAAAATAATAGAAAATATATCTAAATATTTTCCATTACCACTGAAAAATATTGCAATAAAAATGTCTTAAAGGGAATGTCCTCATTGCTTCTATTGTTGCAAAGATGTTGGAGACATGATTTTATGGCACGTACCAATACATAAGTATTATAGGATTTCCATCTGGCAGTTGATAGAGGAGCATGCGACCAGACCATGGGAAAATGGTCTTGGCCATTGGAGGAGGCTAATGGACAGGTCTGGTCACATTCTGCTCTTTCGGAAGCTATTTTTTGGACAGGAGAGCTGTGCAGTCTGTGAGGAAGGCGGCACTAACAAGTGCAGGAAGAGAACCAGTAAACCTGTAATACTTATATATTAGTAAGTGCCAAAAAAATCATAGCCTCCACACATCTCAAGGTGGAGAACCCTTTTAAAAGGAACCTTTTACCCCCACCACACCCCAAAATCGTTTATATGATTGTGAAACCCTTTAAAATATAGGCCAGTCTATTCCTTTATGACCAAAAAGCACTGCTTCAGCATCGAGAAATCCCGTTGTGAAAGTGTCTGTAAGGGCATTGGGGCATGACGATGCACTTACAGCTTCTCAGCCTCACGCTGTATTCCCTGCCATTTATCAACCTCCCCATGCTGATTGACAGGTCATTGGCAGTGTACAAGAGGAAACAACTTGTCTCTCAGCCAGGGGAAGGAAGGAAATAAATCGTGAGGCTGAGAAGCTAGAAGTGCATCATCACACTCCCCAGAAACTTCCAGACATAACTTCAAAATAGGATTTCTCGCTGCTGGAGCATCGCTTTGAGGTCATAAAGCTGTGTTTCTCAACTCCAGTCCTCAGGACCCACCAACAGGTCATGTTTTCAGGATTTTCTTAGTATTGCACAGGTGATAATTTTATCACCTGCTCAAGCATTAATTCCATCACCTTTGCAATACTAAGGAAATCCTGAAAACATGACCTGTTGGTGGGTCCTGAGGACTGGAGTTGAGAAACACTGTAAAGGGTTTTACCTGCTTATATTTTAAAGGTGTATACAATTATATTAATGGTTTGTGGGGGTAAAAATTTAACATAAGTTCACTTTAAAGGACTTAAACATTTTTTTTTAAGTATAAATTTGTTTTTAAATCAGAAAATTAGTTTTAAATCTCCTCCATAAACTATTTGAAACAAGAAATAAAATTCTAACTATGGAATCTTAGACTCTTTATTTACATTTTGTATGAAGGGCTATATAGAATTCATAAGATCCAACAGGCCCGAATTTGCTGATAATCTTCCTATTTCTAATACAATCTTAGCAAATTTGGAGCTGTCCAAGGCCAGAAAAGGAGGTGATTTATGTAAAGCTTGGCCCATAGTTACTTGTGGTATTCCCCGATGAGACAGCAGCTAGGACTCAAACCCCATAAAGGTGAGGTTTCCTCATTTCGAATCTCACAAAAAAAAATGGAATATTGATTTACATTAAGTTTAAGTCTCAAAATGGAGAGAAATCTATAGCCCTATTCAACCATTGGCCTCAAATCATAATTATAGGATTACACAGTTTATGGATGTTTCTTCCCTTTTAAGGGGTTGTCCACCTAGAAAAAAAAAAGATCTTTAGGTAGGTTTGAAATTGCAATCTATACAATGTACTAACATACGTTCATTATAAAAGCTTCCAGCGGGAGAGAGTATCAAAAAGTGTCTAGTGATGTGTATGAAGGGTGCTGGCTACATGTGTCAATTCAGTAGCTAAGTCATCCCCCTTCTCCATCATGGCTGAGTTACACAGAAAAGGGCTGACTTAGCTATTGAAATGAGCCACTTAGCTAGTCCCTCTTAGTAAGAGGGAAGAGTTAAATTAGTCAAGTGATAAGCCTGTCTAAAGAGAGGTGTTTTTAAAGTACACTGGGGTAGTGTATTCCAGAAAACTGGTGAAGCATGAGAGAAATCTTGGAAACTGAATTGAATGGTTGAATGGTTCGGATAATGGAGGATGTTAGTCTTGGACCAGTTGCAGGATGAAGAACACTAGCAGGATGACAAATGAGGGGGGAGACGTATGGCGGTGCAGAACAGTGAAGAGCTTTGTAGGTGAGAGTGATGAGTTTATATTGTACTCTGTAGCGAATGGGTAACAAGTGCAATGACTGGCACAGAGTGGAAGTGTCAGTGTAGCGGCTGGAAAGCATTACGACTTTGGCTGCCGCATTCAGAATGGACTGGAGAGGAAAAAATTTAGTAAAAGGGAGATCAATCAGTAGAGAGTTGCAGTAGTCCAGATGAGAATAAATAAGAGCGAAAAGGTAGGACATTGATCTGATAATGAAGATTCTGAATATTTTAATTTAGGACAATTTATTGGCTTTTCTTGAATTGCGTCAAGTTATACAACATGATACTAATTCAATACAGTCTTGTGCCATGTTTAAATGTTATTTAACATGATAGGCTATAGGTGGCGAATATCCAATTTATGGAAACCCTCAGAGGCATCATTTACCAACATCCAGTCAAAAAAGTTTACTTGAAATGTCTGGTCAGGGATGTCTGACGTTTTTTCATGTTTGTTTAACATATCGCGCCATCTATCCCAGGATGTGTCAAGTTAAGAGATAAGTTAAGGAAGAAGACATCTCTGTGTTTGTTCACAAAGCAAACCGAAAACTGTCAGGCTTTATTATGGATGAAGGGCAACTGCGAGCTCTTTATAGAAATCAGGAATCCATTAAAAAAAAAAATGTAGAAACAAATTTTTCTCTTGCTTGGGAATGGCATGGGGTAAAAACTCCATAATATTTAAAAAATCTATTTCTATGTTTTTTTGCGGATGTTAGAATAAAAAATATTTATAAAAAAATTCATTGAAGTGTTTGTCCCATGATAGTACTTTCCTCAGTTACAGTAGATCATGCAAACATAATCTTATATCATGTCCCCCCCCCAAAGTATGGAGACTGGGGGTGGGCTTAAAGGGAACCTGTCAAAACGTTGTACACCCTCCCTCCCCCAAACCATTATTATTTTTGTGTAGCCCTTTAAAAGATAAGGCAACCATTCCCTTCATGATCCCAAGTGATTTTTCAGCAGCAAGAAATCACGTTTTAAAGTTTTGTCTGAAAGTACATTGGGGCATGAGGATGCACTTACAGCTTCTTAGCCTCGCGCTGTATTTTCTACCTAGCAACATGCTCCTCTTACTGATTGGCAGGTCATTGGCCGTGTACCAGAGGAAACAACCTGTCAGTTAGCCAGGGGAGGGTGCTGCTAGGTAGGCTATACAGCGCAACGTCGAGAAGCTGTAAGTGCATCCTCATGCCTGAAAGCACTTCCAGACACAATTTCATAATGTGATTTTGCATTTCTGGGGCAATGATTTGAGGTAGTAAAGGGATAAACTAGCTTATCTTTTAAAAGGACACACAATCATATTAATCCGTTCAGGTGGTGGTGTAAAAGTTTGACAGGTTCCCTTTAAGAGAGAACACTTTCTGTTTCTGTGGGTCAGCTCCTGTGATTCCTTTTCTGTTTTCCTCCAATGAAGATGCTGGAGGTAGTAGTCCCAGATTGTGCCATATGTACCTGGAGTTGGCGCCAACACAGCGTCTATATGAATGGAGCTGCCGGGCACATCTGGTGACATCACTCTCCAGTGTCTGCCCTCCCGGGAGCTAGAGAAGGAGCACAGGGAAACAGACAAGAAGGGCATGTTACCCTTAATTTTTTAGACCCCCTAAGTGATTCCTGTTCCCATAGGAGGCCATAATAGCTGTCCACTCGATTCTAGACCGTTATTTTAACCTTATAAGTTCAGGACCATCCCTCCACCTTCGTTCGAAAGCCCTTGAAGACTCTTCTTGCTGTATTCAGATGTTACATTTCTTCTCGGCTGTTTTTCTCCTTTAAGTTTCCAGCTATTATCTTGCATTATGATAAATGACTGGAGCATTCTCTCAGAAAGGGATTATTACAAGCTGACATGTATAATTTTGCTGGGCTGTTCATTGTTAAAACAATTTGAGTTAGTGCGTCGAGCGGCAGATCCTGGGGGAGCAGAAATGAAGCATTACAATCTGAAAATATTAATGCTCTCCTGTAATTTCCTTATAAAAATGCCATGCAAGCTGAATAAGGCGCGAAAGTATCCTGAAGGAAGTGACTTGACAAGTGTAAGCGCTGCTCAGACTTTCCTGGAACTCGGCATCGGGTTGTGCTCGACAGCATTATGCTTGGCCTTGGCTTCAAGTCAATCAATCTTATTGTTAGACGTGCAACTCAACATCGCCATCATTTTATTTCCCACTGCATCTGTGGAAAATATCGCAACTTTGGATAGTCTTGATTGACAATTTTTCATTATGTGTCTACAGCTGCTGTGCTGACTTATGCATCACCATAGTAACGGACTACAAACAAATCCTATGTAGTCTAATCGTTCCATCACACATTTTTCCATTTGTGCCCTACTTGTTGCCATCATACATACAGTATATTAATTGAGTAAAAAGTAGAAGACAGTGGATGAAAGTAGTGCTACAGGATCAGACTATAGTGTTTGTTTGTAGTCTGTCACCATGGAGACACATTAACCTGCATAGAAGCTGTAGACCAACAATGCTTATCACGTCAGTTTCCAGTGCTGCCTCATTTTCCATTCTTGGATGTATTGGTACAATAAAAACAATTGATTAAAATGTGGACATATCCTAAAAATATATCTCACCCCCGTATGTATTTAAAAATGATCCCGTGATGCTTTTTGTCATGGAGGCATACATTACATCTAACATTCGGTCAAGGACAGCTTGAGAGGGATAGTGTGACACCAAATAATCTGGAAATAGCCTCTTGTATAATGTAGTAAGTAGATGTTATAGCGCATCACATTCGGATTACGCCACTGTCACCCCTTATTATTCACAATCCAGCTTATTGTTCTTGGAAACGGTCAACAAGAATGTTATCAAACATGCCCAAAGATGAACTTCTATAATGGAGGAGGTTTACGATATCTGTACAAGAACTGGTACTACAGTTCCCAGAATACTAATCAACAGAGCAAACTCCTGGCAGACTTTGAACCCAGTATAATTCAGAATGGCAGACATCTGAGCTGAAATCTCCCAGCATTCCTTGTTGGCTCATTGTCTGCCAGGAGTTTACCCTCTTGATTTGTGTTCTGGGGATTGAGGGAGTGCACCCTCCGCAAACCAAGAGTAGATGGGAAAAAAAAGTAATTGATAACTTCAGGATCAGACTACGTAGTGTTTGTTTGTAGTCTGTTACCATGGAGACACATCTACTGTATACATAAATTTTTAATCAGGACTGTTTGCTTAGCTGCTTCACTTGCTAGTTTTTTTAGTCTGTCACATGGAGACACATAGATCTGCTGTATACACAGTATGGATTTTAATCAGGACTGAACCAACAAAGAATGCTGGGAGATTTCATCTCTGATGCCTGCAATTCTGAATTATGCTTCATTCAATCCCTCTGCCGCCTCCACAAAGTACAGATGGAAAAAAGTAACACCAAACCCTGGATCAGACTACGTAGTGTTTATTTGTAGTCTGTCACCATGGAGACAGATCTACTGTATACACAATGGGAGTGGATTTTTACTCGGGATTGTTTAGTTAGTTGCTCTATTTTTTTTACTTTATAATTGCTGGAGAAATAAATCAAAAGGTCTAAGACAGTGCGTATAAAGGGAAACATGATCTTGAAAAGCGGGATTGTACTTGAAGATGTGCTGGAAAAATATTTACTTTGTATTTCTTACCTTGTTTTTATAGGCCTTTGAAATAACAATCTCTACCGGAGAGAAGGGCTGTAACAAGAGGATCACCTACACCAACCCATATCAGACCAAGAAGAGGTACTCACTCCATACCAACAGGGCCGACCTTCTGCAGTTCAAGGAGAACAGCTTTGAGGTAAGCGTTGCATCTTTAGATGCTTTACAGAGGTTCTTGTTCTATTCTGTTTTATTGTCAGTTCCTATAATAGAAAAAAAAAGTGCTTCCTCGTGTGGTACCGCAGAAATACACAAGAAAGACAGTTTAGGCCTCTTTCACACTTCAGTTGTGCGACGTCAGTCAAAATCCGTCAAAATGTGAAAAAAACGGATCCGCCATTTTTTTTTGGCGGAACCGTTTTTTTCCCATTGACTTAGTGACGGATTTTGACGGATGGTCGTCCGTTAGGTCCGTTTTTTGATGGATCCGCCAAAAAATTGGCGTCCGTCATTTCAGAAAAACGTCCGATGCAACGTTTTTTTGGTCCGCCAAAATGGCGGAGTGTGGCTGATCCTCCGCATCTGCCATTTTGTATAATGGCCTCCTATGGGCGGCGGATCCGCTGGCATCCGTCTTTGACGGAATCTGCCAGCGGATCCGTCGCCTCCATAGAAAACCATTGAATATGCTGCCAAAACTGTCCGGGGTCTCTCTCTCTCGATCCGTCAGAAAACTGATCCGTTTTACTTCCGTTTTTACACTTTTCTCACGGATCCGCCATTTTCACATTTGGGCGGACGTCACACGACTGAAGTGTGAAAGAGGCCTTACTGCTCACCTTTGGTAGTTGGGCTGCCGGCACAACACCAAAACGTACATCCAGATTCCACAAAGGGGTTCTGCTGCCAAATCCAACAATGAGAAAGCTGGAGAAACTGTTCCAGGAGGAATTGTAGAGCGCACAGAGAAGGATGTTTTTATAAAACCTGATGAAGACCTCAAGCCGAGGTAGAAACGCGTTCAGTGTACAAACACTAGGAGATGGGGTTACGCTAAAGATACTTATGGGACACTTTCTCCTGCTTTCTCATAGTCACAGCTTTTGCTTGTACAGTTGGGTGACAAACAATGTAGCACTTGTCACCCATTTATAATCTGCAATGGAAAAGTAACAGCAGCTGTTTTTTCACAAGAAAAGTGCAACAAAAAACCCAATGTGTGAATATACCTTAAGGTTGGAATAACCCTTTAATGTCCTTCATTTATTGAAATGAGAAACGTGACCCATTCTGAAAATGATTTCTTTATAGAATATGCAAATTAAAGCGACTTGTCCGCCATTTCTGTGGGAATAATGGATAGCGTTCCAGTGAACCTGGCAAGAACGGGGCTGATGACTTTCCCTCTCGCCATTGTGCTCCGCTGCTTACATATTCCATCTGCTCTACCTAATTAACACATCGTAATTGCTGAGTACATCGGGTCATCCATACTCGCCGCCGTCACTTGTAAAGCCGGAGATTCCATCCCTGAGAACGGCTCATGAGAAGTGACATTGAAAGTAGTTAAATCAAGGTCTCTAGCTCCTCGTAAATCAGTGCGTTATAAAGCAGCACTCTACTGTAATAGTAGGAGTTTACAAGTTCACGTGTCCCCTAAATGTTTCATTAAATTTGGAATTCAGTGCGGCCAACCCTAATGGGATCATTCTACATGACGGAGCAGAGGTCACATTTACAGATGATACTGCCTAGTGCTTCAGATAATGGAGCAGATGATCTAGTAACAGTGTTTATTTTCAGCTTTCTCTGTACCCAGGGAAACGCCAAAATCAATTCTACCAATTTATTACTGTTTTAAAGGGGTTGTACTACTTGGGACAAATGGTTTGGGAAATGACAGTTTACAATAAAATATACATTTGCCCAATGCACTTTCATTAAAAATTTCATTTGTTTCCATCACTGTCAACCATCTTCTCCGTATGCTGGAAGTTTGTAGTTCTTCAACTTTTCGACACAGAGGAAACTACTCCAGTCCCCTCCTCATTAGATCATGTGACCAAAGGGGTTATCACATGATCACAGATCCCTTCTTTCTGGTTGGTTACTGATATGATGACATCACAACAAAGAAGAAAGAGGCAGCACCTTCCACTATGATCAGATGGTAAAGGATCGCAGAAAGAAGATGATGAAAGCAGTTTAATGGGGGTCACATGTACAGTTTTTTTTTTTTATCATAATGGGCAACCCCTTCCTGATTTCCCCATCGGGTGCGGGTGTGCTACACAGCCAGCATCTGCTTATAACAGCAGCGTTCACTGCTGTTTAACCATTTAAGTACTATGGGATGCTGAACCTACTGAAGGCTTCAGTGTCTGCCCTCTGAGTCATCGCATGAAACCAAGAATATAGGATATTTCACTTGACTACATAAAATTAATAAGAATTAATAAAATTAATTAACCCATACGGTCAATGATGTAAAGAGGGAAAAAAAACGTAAAACATCATAATGGTCATTTTTGGTCACTGTGCCTCCCTAAAAAACTATAATAAAAAGTAGTCAAAATGTATTTTCATTCTTTTTTTTTTTAGTTCCATCAATGGCAAAATAACATTTTCATAAAATAGCGACAAGTCAAACTTTTTTTCTTTACAAAGTTTTGAATATTTTTTTTTAGCTACTAAAATTATATATATATAATATAT
>VIAB01001897.1:53526-63833 GCA_009801035.1 Oophaga pumilio | reverse complement strand
ATATAAATATCTATTTTTATAAGATTTTATAACTTTATAATTGTTGAAGTGTTCACTTTGTATACAGCGTTTTAAATAAAGTTTTGCTTTTGCATTCAGTAATTTATATATAGATGATGTAGTGCCTGCTGTGACTTGTAGTCGCTACAGAATGGGAAACCACAAACATCAAATTTTAGACTCCAGTGTGTGAATAATGAGCGGCCAAGGGAAACCACATCCAAAATTGCAGTATTTTGGTTATTTCCCACAATTCTGTGCTCTTCATAAATAAGCGGTCCTGTACCCTATCCTGATTCCATCTTTAATAAATGGAATTCCAGAAATACAGTGAACACTGACACCTGTTTAGTAGCTCAGTATAAAAATAGCAGATTTATGTGACCTTTTGGGTGTTGTCACTGTAGATTCTGGAATGATGGTCAGCCACATTGTTAGCAGACTTTGCAGAAAACCAAGAGGAAGTTGTAAAATCTTAAACAAAGGTAGATTAGAAAGTGAAGAGTCCCTTTGTCAAGGAAATAAGATCGGTCACGTCATTATACCTATGCCCGGGCCATGACTGGAATGGCCAAACATGGCTACTATCAATATCTCCTAATAACCTTGTTCAGTGAGATAAGATAAAAGTGGCACTCAACATCCCAAAAAATTAAAGTGATAATTAGGACCCATTGAAGCACTGATATAACTCAAATTGTCTATCCTCCAAAATGCTACCTGCGCACCCCTGCAGCCAGGTTTTAATATGTAGAAAATAAAGGATCTATTTTATGAGGTGAGTGCCGCTTATTTCTCATCTCATTGAAGACAGTTATATTTGCTCTTGTTGAAGTTGAGCACCACAAGATCCCATCAGTCAAATTGTGTGCCCCAGTTATCAGAGAACAAGGTTTTTTTATGGTGCCGAATCACCCTTGTGTTACTTTCTATTTTTCTAAAAACCTTGTCACACTATATTAAAGGGAAATGCCACTAAAACACAGAGTTCTTCATGGAGATTATTAATAATTATTTTACCCTCCATAATGATTCCTTCTTTAGGTGGTACTATTTTGTGTGCAATGGGTTTAATGTTTGCAGCTGGTGGGTCATATATAAGATGTCCACGTTCATTAGAAGATCCTAGTGGGCTGGCTGTTCAGTAGAAGATCTCAGAGGGCCGGCGGATCAGTAGAAGATCCTAGTAGGCTGGCGGTTCAGTAGAAGATACTATTGGGCCAGTGGTTTAATAGAAGATCCTAGTGGGTTGGCGATTCAGTAGAAGATCTCAGAGGGCCGGCGGATCAGTAGAAGATCCTAGTCGACTGGCGGTTCAGTAGAAGATACTATTGGGCCAGTGGTTTAATAGAAGATCCTAGTGGGCTGGCGATTCAGTAGAAGATCCTAGTGGGCCAGTGGCTCAATAGAAGATCCTAGTGGGCCGCCAGTTCAGTAGAAGATCCCAGTGGGCTGTCGGTTCAGTAGACTATCCTAGAGGGCCTGCGGTTCTGTAGAAGATACTAGTAGCCTGGCGGTTCAGTAGAAGATCCTAGTGGGCAAGTAGTTCAATAGAAGATCCTAGTGGGCCCTCAGCTCAGTTGAAGATCCCAGTGGGCCGGCGTTTCAGTAGAAGATCCTAGTGGGCTGGCAGTTCATTAGAAGATCCCAATGGTTTGTGTTTTTTGTCTACCAGCACTTTGTTGCACAGTTGCAGGAGAGAGGAAGATAGAGGTCAGTATCCAACATTGCATCTTCCTAAATACAGTTCTGTGTCATACTGGGTTGTGGAAAGCCCAGTGACAAATGTTATGGTACAATAATGGTGGTAAATCTGGTCACATAAGAGTGTGCTGTGCATTAACAATGGATCTGTGGGAATCCAGTAGGTGAAGCTGCCAGTTTGGTTTCATCTCATACAGGGACTTAAAGGGGTTGTCAGGGTTTTTAATTTTGATGACCTATCCGATCAAAGAGACAAGGAGTCGATGTGCATAATCGGCAGCGGCTGCTACACATTAAACTAAACTGTACAGTGTAGCTCCATTCAAGTGTTTCCATCCCGCCATTGGAGCACACACAGCTGATTATAAGTGTGACAGCTGATCTAATATTAATGCCAACAGTATTAATGGCCTGTTAATCCCAATAACTGGAAAGGGTTGGATCCAATAGCAAACACTTGGATGCCCCCCATGAACTTTTATCTCCTTAATATGAAAGTCGAGTAAGGACACATTTTCGCGCTAAGGTATGTTAAAAAAAAATGCAAGCAGGCTTCCAAAGAGCTAAGCACTTAGACTACTCACTCAAAAAGTTGGTGATATTTAGCTATCGAGCAAAATTGCAGGATAAACCTAAATTGCACTCTAACCTTTACAGGTGAACTTAATGTGACCTTTTCTAAACTTGTGAATGCACATATTCAACTGTTCAATGTTTCAGTACTTTTTGCACAACTTGCTATTCTCTAACAAGGATCTTAATGGCAAAATTCAAAACAGGTGTATGATCCACGAGTCGGCCAATAAATTTTGAGGTTCAATTATAATTGGTATTAAACAGTCCTCCTTATCTTGCTGTTCACATTTGGTCATCATGAGACCAAGACGACACCTAACAATTGATCACCAGGACCTCGCCATTTGCGAGCCTTCAAGCAGGATGTTCTCAGACAGAAGTGGTCACTGAGCTTAGAGTGTCGCAGAGTCATCAGCAGGTTGCAACAGTGATACAGAGAGAATGGAAGAGTCACAGAAAGGCAGAGAAGTGGACGTCCTTGGGCCACATCCCACACTGATGACCGCTTCCTTGTTGACTATGCCCTTCGGAACCAGATGATGAATGCCACACAACTCCAGCCACATGTAAGGGGGGTGAGAGGCACCCAAGTGTCACATGTTTACCACGCCAGAGAGGAGACAGAAGATTGCAGCGTCTGATTTTTCCTACTCCTGCACTGGTTAGAAGCACTTCACCTTCGTATTAGACGGTGTAAATTTCTTTTGGCAGTACAGGGGTTAATCTGCTCAGTTGAGAGCTCCTGGAGAGTTTAGGCTCTCAGCTGTGCACTGTTATCCACTCCTATCTGCTACATAAAGTGGGTCCTGGCTAGCTCTCATTGTCAGAGCAAGCTTATGCTGCATGGTTGGTAGTTGTTGTTGGAGAAGGCATTTGGTGGATTTATCTGTGACTGTTGGTAGGTTTTGAGTGTGTGATAATTCCCTTTTTTATCCTACTTTGGTTTACCCCCATCCTGCACTCCCTGATGCATCCCTCTGTTATTTGTGTGAGTATACTTGAATGTTTGGTATTTTTCGTTACCCCTGTTTGTATTACCTTGTTAGTCTGGTTGGTGTATTACGGTACACTACTACTCTCCTCTTCACTGGGTGGGGAAGGGTGCAAATTGATGGAGGAATAAGGAGGTAAGGCAAGGTATGTGGCCCCAGTGTCTTCATCATCAGAAGTAATATGGGGAAAAGGGCGAGCTAGGTTCGCCCCTAGCGTTAGAGACAGGGAAGGAGCCCCTGGTCCCTGGCCATTCGACAACACAGTTGTGACATTAGCTCTGACCAAAACCATTTTTTGATACATTATGGATCCTATAACTGCTCTGACAGGGCAACTGCAGCAGCTCAGCCTGGAGGTGGCAGATCTATTCACTGTTGTTTTGCAGCACCCTAACACATTAGATTTGGCAACCTTGACTCCCAGGCAACCCTTAGTAGAGTCCAAGATCGCTTTGTCTTACAGGTTCTCTGGGGGGGCGTGACAAGGTTTTCAGGGAGGCCTGTAAACTATACTTAAGGTTACGTCCTTGTTCCTCAGGAACTGAGAAGCAATGGGTGGGGATAACTCGCTCCTTCAGGGTGACCCCCAAGCATGGGCATTCTCTCTCCCTTCTCACTCCCAGTAGTTCCAGATAGTGGAGGATTTTTTTCTGGCACTGGGTAATTTATAGGATAACCCCAATCGCCTCTCCCTGGTTGAGTCCACACTACGTCAGCTTCAGCAGGGAGACAGGCTGGCGGAAGAGTATTGCTCTGAGTTTCGGAGGTGGTCCACGGACACTAAGTGGAATGACTCTGCACGCCGTAGCCAGTTCTGTGTGAAGGGCTATTAGTAAGGGTGAAGGATGCCTTAGCCCTGTATGAGACTCCAGTTTCCCTTGAGGTGGCCAGGTCTCTGGCAATCCTGGTGGATTGCCGTCGTCGCCAGAGACCTAAGGAGACATCCCAATATGCAGGAGGTCCAGGGCGAAGAGAAATCTGATCCGAGTCATCTGAGGAACCCATACAGTTGGGAGGGGCAACTCATTCTGAAAGGCAGTCTGTTGTTCGGCGCAAAGGGGAGTATGTTTTTACTGTGGTAGAAAGGGCCATTTCGTGGACCCGTGTCATTCCCTATTTCACGGTAAACAGCCACCGGAAAACTAAGGAGCGCGGGTTGTAGGGAGGTTAGGAACCCAGATGTACATATCTCCTCTGTGTCAAGGGCACAATTTTTTCTGCCAGCTGAAATCCATCTGGGCAAAAATAAAGTTATTTCTGAATTTTTGGACAGTGAGGCGGGGTTTAACTTGATTGACGCTAGGGTTGTCCAGGTCCAGGGCCTCAAACCACATACACTGTCCAGACCTATACCCATAATTGCCATCGATTCCACACCCTTGAGATGGGTATTTTACTTAAGCCTTTCCGAGGGTTACATCTACAGGTAGGCGCCATGCACTCAGAAGGCATTGCTTGTTATGTGCTAGAGGGTCTGCCCTCTCCTCTGGTTCTTGGACTTCCTTGGCTCTCTCTGCACAACCCTGTGGTAGATTGGCAGGCTCAGAAAGTGGTAAAGTGGAGTGAGTATTGTCAAGGACACTGCTTGGGTACCCCAGCTTGAATGGCTGGATACCCAGTCTGTGCCTAAATACTTGTCTGATTTTCGGGATGTGTTCTCGGAGTAGGGGTGCAAATAACTTCCTCCCCATCGTCCTTATGACTGCACTGTTAATCATGTCCCTGGGGCCAAGCTGCCTAAAAGCAGACTATATAATATCTCTGGTCCAGAGAGGCAAGCCATGAAGGACTATATCACGGAAAGTTTGGCAAAAGGTCATATAAGACTATCCCCCATTGCTGCGAAGCTTTTTGGAAAGAAGAAAGACGGGGGATATGCCTCTGCCTAGATTTCCGCAAATTCAATCAGATCACAGTCTGGGATCTGTATCCGCGCCCTCTGATCCGGACCTCTTTAATCAGATTGTAGGAGTAAAATGGTTTTCTAAACTGGATCTCGGGGGAGTATAGTCTCATTTGTATTAAAGAGGGGGGTGAGTGGAAAACAGCTTTCCATACACCTGAATGACACTATAAGAACCTTGTGTTGCCACTTGGGTTGACAAATGGTCCTGCTGTCCATCAGTACTTTTGTAAATTACCTCTTTAGTCACCTGGTAGGTACATTTGTGGTAATCTATCTTGATAGCATTAATTTATTCATCTGACCTTGAGTCACATCAGGTACATGTCAGGCAGGTCTTACAGATACTCCGACAATAAATTGTCAAACCTAAAAAATGCATGTTCTCGGTTGAGGAGATCCCTTTTCCAGCATATGTGTTATCTTCCACTCATTTTCGCATGGATCTGGCGAAAGTTCTGGCAGTACTGTTGTGGGATCGTCCTGAGGATTTGAAGTCTTTCCAATGGTTTTTGGGTTTGCAACTAGTACTGTAAGATCATCAAAAATGTTTAGGTAGTGGCCAAACCTCTGATGGATATGACCAGGAAAGGGACAGACTTTTCCAAATGGTCCAGTACGGCCAGGGAGACATTTGATATCTTGAAGGAATGTTTTGGATCTGTGCTGATTCTCATACAGCCTGAAGTCACTCAGCCTTTTTTTGTAGAAGTTGACGTGTCTGAAGTGGGGGTTGGGGTTGTATTGTTGTAGGGCGTCCATGTGCATACTTTTCTAAAAAACACATCTGCGTAGAGAAATTATGACATTGGTAACAGGGAACTCTTGGCAATCAAGTGGACCTTTTGAAGAGTGGCATCATTTTTTGGAGGGAGCAGTTCATTTGGTTATGTTAACCATGGATCATAAGAATCTCGTATATCTATAGTCTGCAAAACGTCTAACGCCTTTATAGGCAAGATGGCATTATTCTTCAGGTTTAACTTTTTTGTCACTTATAGGCTGGGGAACAAGAACATTAAGGCAGATGCCTTTACTCTTATCTTGTTTTCCTGGGGGTGGAAATAATTGTGAACCGGTTCCTATGCTACAAAAAGGGGTGGTGATTGCATCTATATGCTCCGATCTCGAAAAAGAGGTTGTTGACGCTCGGGGGGGGACGCTCCTGCTGCTTGTCCGTTAGGTAAACTGTTTGTGCCTGTGAATCTCTGTCTGAGAGTTCTTAGTGAACATCATGATTCGTTCTTGGCCAGACATCGCGATAATAAAGCCACCACAGATCTTGTTACTCTGCGTTTTTGGTTGTCAGGGGTACATCAGGATGTCTGGGAGTATGTAGCCAACTGCATTTTCTTTGCGCTTTCTAAAACCTCTCATCCTCGTCCGTTGGGGATTCCCAGTAGATCTTGGACTCATTTATCGGTCGATTTTATCACTGATCTACCCGTGTCAGCAGGTAATACTGTACGTTTGGTGGTGGTGGACAGATTCAGTAAAATGTCTCATTTTATTGTGCTACCTGCTTTACCTAACGCCAAGACCTTGGAGCAAATTTTCATCAGATTGCAAAATTACCTGGGATCCCCTATCTATAGTGTTTCTGACCAGGGGGTGCAGTTTATTTCCAATTTTTGGAGGGCGTTTTGCACTCGTTTGGGGATCTATCTGTCGTTCTCTTCAGCATTTCACCCGCAGTCTTATGTGCAAACTGAACGAGTTATCCAGAATCTTGAGACTTATCTTAGGTGTTTTGTGTCTGAGAAACAGGAGGATTAGGTTACCTACTTACCTCTGGCTGAATCTGCAGTAGTCATCACGAGTCTACTGGTAAGTCCCTGTTTTTCAGGGTTCACAGGCTTCATCCTCATTTCAGCTCATTTATTAGGAATCGTTCTTCTGGAATGCCTGAATAGGAATGATTTTCATCATCAATTACATCTGTGTGGGAAGTGGTTATTGATAATTTGAGGAAGATGGGGTCCAAATATGAGTGTGTGTTGCTGACTTGGTGTGGTTATCCTCAAGGAACATTAAGTTGAAGGTTCGCTCTTGGAAATTGGGTCCCAGGTTCATCGGTCCTTATAAGATTCTGGCCGTCGTCATTCCAGTAGCATTCCCGCCCACCTTTAGGATCTATAATGTGTTTCATCGATCTCTACTCAAAAAATACGTTGCGTCACCTGTACCATCACCACTACCGCCATCTCCTGTCATTGTGGATGAAAGTTTAGAATTTCAGATAGCAAAGATCGTTGATTCTCACTTAGTTCATCAGTCGCTTCAGTATCTGGTACACTGGAAGGGATTCAGCCCTAAAGAGAGGATGTGGGTACCAGCATCTGACGTCCATGCGTCTATGCTGATCCGGTCTTTTCATGTGGCACTCCCTGATAAACCCGGATCTCAGGTTGCGGAGGTCCTTCACAGAATGAAGTGTACTGTCACGAGTTTACCAAGACAGAAAGGAGCTAGAAGACCACAGTGTCTCTCTTGTGCACCGTCCCAATAACAGTACCCCCTTTGAAGCCTCTTAAAAAAAAACAGTAACTTATACACAGTGTTCCAAATTATTATGCAAATTGGATTCCAGTGTCGTAAAGATGTAGTTTTTTTTGTTTAAATAAACTCATGGATGGTATATTGTCTTGGGACACTTTGGCTCACTCAAATCAATCTCAAACATGTGATAACGAGTGTGCCAGGAGAGCCCAATCAATGGAAAACTACTAAAGAAGGATGTTCCACATTATTAAGCTGGGCACAGGCTTCAAACAATATGGGAAAGAAAAAGGATCTTTCTGCTGCCAAAAAGCTTCACATAGTGCAATTCCTAGAACAAAGTATGAATGCATTAAATATTTCATGAAAACAACAGTGACCAATATACTGTGTGCTCTGTATCAACCACAAATCTCTTCAGATGGGTTTGTGCAGATGAAGGCATAACGAGGAAGGTTTCTGTCAGACAAATTCATTAGATTAAGAGAGCATCTGCTAAAATACCATTACAAAGCAGCAAACAGGTATTTGGTGCTTCTGAAGTCCCACGAACCTCATGGTGTAGAATCGTTCAGAGGCTTGCAGTTGTGCATAGACCTACATTTTGGCCACTCCTAAAACAGTGCTCAAAAGACAGTCTTGTTTACTGATGAGTGCCGTACAACCATGGATAGTTCAGATGGCTGGAATCATGGATGGCCACCATGTTCCAACAAGGTTGTGACATCAGCAACGAGATGACGGAGTCATGTTTTGGGCCCGAGTCATGTGGAGAGAGCCGATAGGCCCCTTTATAAAAACCCTTTTATTGAGTAACTGCTATGATAAGTTTCCCTTTAAGTGGCTTATAGATTAATTCTACCCTTTTGCTTTGCTTTGATGCTTGGTTATGCCGGGGGTGCCTGTGCCTCGCTAACATGGTACAGAGGGTCCTTTTACCCTTTGTTTCATTTAATATTTATAGCATATTACAAAGCCGATAACCCCGACACTTACTGTGTATCTTTCCTTAAATATGAATCTCTTGAAGGCTGAAGAACAAAGCTATTACATGGCAGGTCCCTGTATTATATTTCTCTTAAATAACAACTTAAATCACAGGAGCCGTTGATGCCGCTGCTCTTTGTAGCTAGTCAGGAATGACCTTCAGCTCTTTGGCTGCCGCGCAGCCCTCTGAATAATGATTGTTACTATTGTATGCATCCAGAGCACCTTGACACTCTTCTTGTCCAATTAATGTATCTAAGCAGAGGTTAGAGAATTCTCAAGCGCAAAATGAATCCTCTGTTTAACTCTCTGGGCGTCCGGAGCCGTTCCATGTCCACGTATAGAAACCTATAGAGAAGAGCATCCCATCTGGTGACAACGGTGGCCACACGCAGCTCTCGAGTGCAGCAGTCACGTAGAGTTGGGCCTTGAAGGATTTGGACTGAGGCAGAATCTTGATACTTGAGTCAGTGCAACACAAAGGATTTGAAGCAAAGCTATCCAGATGTGATTGAACTGTAAACTAAAAGGGTTGGCCAGGATTTAAAAAAATACACTTTAAAGGGAGAATTATTAATATCAGAAAACATATAAATATAATTTAAAACAGGTTTTTGGGTCACATATATTCATATAATTTGTGTTAAAAAATAAACTTGGTAATCTTGCAAATTTTACAATGACAGCTAGTACAATTTTAGACTTCCAGCTCTTTCAGGAAGAGTTTCCAGCAATTTCCTCCAGTATGAGGGGCAGGTACACAGCTGATAATGTAATGCAGGATCCACCAATTACAATAGGCGATGTCATAGCTGACCTCCTCACCCTCCCTTTACAATGATCTTTTGCACATGCTCATTAGATGCTTCAAATCAAAAGATAGGGTCAGAGCGAGTAATGCTGCTAATGTACATGTGCATTTTCTTGAACAACAGAAAGTTAGAATGAGAACTAGCCCAGTTGACAGTATGAAAATTTAAACATTTCTCATTTTTATTTTCAATACAGATTATGATATGAAAAGAAAATTAGTTTACAGATATGAAAAAAAATACATTAACATAAAACCTGATTTTAACAATGGGTCATTTGATGATAAAACATTCCATTTAATCCCTTCCAGACATATGACATACTGTTGCGGCATATGCTGGGTCCTTGATTTGGATGCGGGCTCAGAAGCTGACATCTTTCCCGGCAGATGATGGCTACCGGTAATTTAATCAGCTATCATGTGTCTCTAACAGCCGCAGGTGGAGCAGTGCTCCTCCCATAACTGTTATCTAGTTAAATGCCACTGTCATTCTCTGACAGCGGCATTTACAGCTTTGCTGGCAGGAGGGTGCATCATTCTGTGCGCCCATTGAACGCTATGCTCCTATGGGTGACATGACGGCCGAGGGTCTGCTGCAGACCTCCATAACTGCCATGATGGTACTTCTATGAAAGCCAACATGCAGCTGCCGTTCACAGGAGACTGTGATTTTCTCTATACATAGCAGTGCTGTAGTATTGCTGTGTATAACAGAAGTGATCAGATGATTGCAGGTTCAAGTCCCACAAGAGGGATCAAGTAAAGTAGAAAGCAGGGCCGGACTGGCCATAAGGCAATTCTGGCAAATGCCAGAAGGGCCTGTCTGATCGTG
>VIAB01001897.1:9183-20672 GCA_009801035.1 Oophaga pumilio | reverse complement strand
ACTTTTCCCGATAGTCGGCCGATTTCGTTCGACTCAACTTTTAACTCAACCCTAAAAAAGGCAAAGTCGCTCATCTCTATTTGCCAGTAAATAAAACTTCATTGATTGATTGCCTTGTATACAAAAAGTTATTAATGAGATCTACAGCATATTGAGTTATAAGAAATGTTGGTGACAGCTGATATGTCCGTGGCTCCTATGACAGGTGAACTTTAAGTATAAAGGACTCACAGTGTTTAGGAGGACAATAGAAATCTAGTGTGGAAGGTTGGCTCACTTAACTGCTCCTCGAGGTAGACACAGGCACACACGTGGTTAAATTCTGTGTGTGGTTTATTGCATCATAAACCAAAAACCCAAACTGGTAACAGAAAACAGCCTTTCTGGCTCAAATGAAAATAAAAAGTTCATGCAAAGCCCTGCCCAGTGCCTCTGAGACAACACATATAGCAACTCTCGCCTGAGTTGCAGGTCTAGAGGCTTCCTTCCTCCACACAACACAGACAGAAAAAAAAGCTGGCTGGACATTTAAAGGGAATCTGTCACCCTAAATTGGCGGGATATTTAAATGATGGCAGTCAGGTCAGATGGGCGGTGTTTTGGGTACTTGCCTTAACATGTTGTTCGCCGCTGTCTCCATTATTTCTGGGAATTGTAGTCGTTGCCCTCCATATAACGCACCTGCGCATTGCAATCTTGAATTGCGCACGCGCAGTATGCTTTGCCCGCAGATTGCAATGCGCAGGCGCGTTATATGGAGGGCAACGACTACAATTCCCAGAAATAATGGAGACAGCGGCGAACAACATGTTAAGGCAAGTACCCAAAACACCGCCCATCTGACCTGACTGCCATCATTTAAATATCCCGCCAATTTAGGGTGACAGATTCCCTTTAACTCCTTTCAGCTACACCCTGGGAGTGGAGATATGGTGATTAGGCGTCCCGCCCATCTCTGACCTACTCCCTATGAAATCCAGGCCCATATAGCGACTGGATTGCTCTCAGCAAATATCATGCTGGAGAAAACACTTATGGCTTTCACATATGCAGGAAAGCAACCTTTGCTACACATATCTCCCCTCATGTACTGCACTAGTGACCCTATCACATATTCTGCCCCTACGCCAAAAGTCGGGGGCTGTTGGTGTTATGGAAATTTAATTAGGATAAATTTATCCTGAAGTGTTTGCCGGTGCCGTTCCCAATTCTCTATTAAATGTCTTTTTGAGCGCTCAGAACGAAATGAGGACTGTCCACAACGGAAGTGTCAGTATAACAGTTCGTCAAGACCACACATTTATTATTCATTCAAGGTTTTATATGTTTACAAAAAGGGGCTGGTTAGTCAATTAACATACAATTAAAAGCTGCTAGATTATTGGCTGTTCTAGTGTAAGTATGATAATTATGATAATTATGATAAAAGGGGCTGAAGTTGCAGATTTATTGTTTACTGCTCTTTGCCCCAGCATTCTTGCATGACTAGTAAAGTAAACAATAGATATCTACTAAGACTCTATGTACTTGTTCCTTATGAAGGCCAGGGTCGTCTTTAATGACTGATTATAGCTGGCATCAGCTTTTTGCATAGATATGTGTGGGCACAGGATTTTTAGCAAGTGAGATCTATCTAACTGTGAATGCATATATATGAATATACTTTGAATATATGGAATACATATATATTTCCATGACATTGGCACCTTCGGACACCAAACAGGGAATTCAGGAGAGGGAATCTGCGTTCCCGTGTAACTTCCCGGGCCTATGTTCTACGTGGAACCTGAAATCCTTGAGGCCTAAGAACCACCTAGTCACCTGGGAGTTCTTACCAATTTTCTCCCTTAACCATCTCACAGGGGCATGATCGGACACGAGTTTGAACCTCCGACCTAGTAGATAGTACCTCAATGTATCCGCTGCCCATTTTATAGTTAGACATTCTTTCTCCGCAATGGCGTAATTTTTCTCGCATGACAAGAGCTTCTGGCTCAGATATAGGATGGGATGCTCTTCGCCATTTATCTCCTGAGACAGCATGGCTCCCAACCCGACTTCTGAGGCATCCGTCGGGATCACGAACTCTTGGCTGAAGTCTAGTACGACCCGAACTGGATGTTTATCAGAGCCTGCTTCAAGCTCCTGGAACACCATCTCTGTGTCAGCAATCCATTTAACTATGGTCGACTTGATACCTTTAAGAAGATCCGTCAATGGTGCAGTGATTATAGCAAAACTTCGGATGAACCTCCAGTTATAGCTGACAATTTCAAGAAATGCCCCCGCTTGCTTCTTAGAAAGTGGTTGCGGCCACTTCTGAATCACCTCTATCTTATTTATCTGCGGTTTAATTTCGCCTCTTCCGATGACATAACCTAGGTACTTGGCTTCTTCCTTCCATATGGCACACTTTCGGATGTATGGCGAACCCCGCACTTCTTAAAGCATCCAGAACCAACTGTACATTTGGCAGATGATTAGCCCAGTCAGGGCTAAAGACCACAATGTCATTGAGGTACGCTGCGGCATACTTCTTATGCTGAGCTAGGATCCAATACATCACCCTTTCGAAGATGGCCGGGGCCCCCTGCAGACCGAAGGGCATCCTGGTGTATTGAAAACACCCATCAGGCATCAAGAAGGCCGTCTTCTCCTTGGCACTCTGGGACATGGGGATCTGCCAATAGCCCTTCGTCAGGTCCAGGATTGTAATGTACCTCGCGGATACAAGTTTCTCAAAACTTGAGACTTCATTCAATCAGCGGTAGTCGTTACAAAACCGCCACTCACCGTCGGGCTTTGGCACGAGGATGATGGGACTCGACCATCCACTTTTTGACTCTTCTATCACCCAGAGGTCAAGCATCCTCTTCACCTCATTTGATATCACCTCTCTCCGCGCTTCTGGAATTTTATAGGGCTTGAGGTTCACCCTTACATGCGGTGCTGTCAATACGTCATGCTACACCACCTGCGTATGCCCTGGCAACTCTGAGAATAGGTCATGGTTCCGCTGCAACAGCTCCCAACACTGTTGCCTCTGGGCCGGCGTCAGAGTGTCTGCAATGGTGACATCGTCTTCTGTGACTTTGGGAATTACTCCCAGGCAAGGGGTCTCCTGCGATTCTCGGTCTTGCCGGGGTTTGAGCAAGTTCACATGATAGACCTGGTGCTGTTTCCATCGCCCCAGCTGGTGAACCTTTTAATTAACTTTGCCCAGTTTTTCCACCACCTCATATGGGCCTTGCCACTTGGCTAGGAACTTGTTCTCCACTGTGGGGATAAGCACTATCATGCGGCCCCCGGGCTGGAACTGCCTCAGCCTCGCTGATCGGTTATACACCCTTGCTTGTGCCTGTAGAAGATTCTCCTTCACGATAGGCATCACTTTAGCCATTCTCTACTGCAGCTGGGCGACATGCTGAATGATGCTCCTGTGTGGCGTGACCTCAGCATCCCACCTTTCCTAGGCGATATCCAGGAGCCTTCACGGATGTCTATCATACAGGTGCTCAAACGGCGAGAAGCCAGTAGAGGCCTGGGGAACTTTCCTGATGGAGAAGAGCAAAAGCGGAAGCAGGTAGTCCCAGTTTCGACCGTCCTTCTCAATGACCTTTTTGAGCATGGCTTTCAAGGTTTTATTGAAGTGTTCTACTAGGGCGTTGGTCTGTGGATGGTACACTGAGGTTTCACAACTGGGCAATCTGGAGGACCCTACACAGTTCTTTCATTACCTTGCTCATGAAGGGAGTTCTCTAGTCTGTCAAAATCTCCTTTGGTTTTGGCAGGCCTGTCCTAGCAAAAATATGGGCAAGTTCCCGGGCGATACTCTTAGCTGAAGAGTTCCTTAGGGGTACTGCTTCAGAGAACTGGGTTGCATAGTCCATGACCACTAAAATATATTGGTGCCCTTGTGGAGACAATGGCAATTCGCTTGAACGGAATCTCTATTACCGGTAATGGGACTAGAGAACTTCGGAAGTGAGAAGAGGGAGCGGTTATCTGGCAGGTAGGTTTTGGACCTACAATAATTCAGGATTTCCCAGTAACATCCTGGCCAATAGAACCTCTGCAATATTCTCTACTGCATTTTCTCCATCCCCAGATGTCCCCCAAAACACGTGAATGGGCAATGTCTAGAACCCTCTGCCGGTATTGCCCTGGAACCAACAGGTGCTCCACTATTTTACTTCTCCTCAGTGTAGTCACTTGATATAACAATTCGCTACTGCAAAGTGTGGGTACCTGGTGTCAGCCCCCGGGTCTTGAGCAACCCCATCAATAACAGACACATTTTCAAAGTTCCCTTTGAGGGTAAGATCCCGCATTTCAGCAGTCCTGAAATTTTCCCCAGACACCCCCAGCTCAGGAACCTCGACCTCACTGGTCTTCGGTTCGTCCTCATCACCAGCTAGGACACACAAAGGGATCTCCTCCACCTCTGACTGCGACGGGGATACATCAAGGTTGTGCGGGCTCCTGACTGAAACACTGGGCACTCCTGCTTTTACCCACAAGTCCCAGAAGAGGCTGAAATCCTGCCCGATTATCACTGGGTATAGTAAGTCTCTGACTACCCCGACCTCATGGAACTTCGTACCACGGCTCGTTTTAATCAACAGTCTGGCAACAGGGTAGTGTTTGGCATCCCCATGGATACAGCGGATGACCACGTTTCCCTGGGATCAACTGGTGGGGAAGCGTGGCCTTTATCAGGGTCACCAAACTCCTGGAGTCCAAGAGTCCTGACATCAGTAGTCCGTTTATGGTCACTGGGCATGACTGAGGCCCCTCTCTGGGCTAATAGTACACACCGCAGGCTGGGTAGGCATAATACGAGCAGTGCCTACCCAGGCTACATTCCATCTGCTTAGAAGACATAGTACAATGGGCCTATATGTGTCCAGGACCGTGATACAGCCAGCAGATCAGGTCTTTATCAGCAACCTTTGGTAGCCCCTCAGCGGCTCCTGGGGACCTCAGACTCCCCCCAGTGGTGGCTCTGTTATCCCTCTTTTTGGACACCAGCTCCCGCTGGGTACCCCAGTATAGAAATGTACCACCCGCGGCTTCCTTAGGGACCTCTCGACCACTTGTTACCTTTCTACTAGGCCCACCAGGTCATCCGCATTCCAGGGATCTCCCTGGGAAATCCAGGTCCGCACCGGCCTGTGGAGGGTGTGAATAAACTGGTCCATGACCACCCGCTTGACCATCAGGGCTGGAGTGGAGGACTCCGGCTGCAACCATTTCTGAACCAAATGCAACAAGTCAAACATTTGTGAGCAGGGAGGTTTATCACCATAATACACCCAGTGATGAACCCTTTGGGCTCTGACAGACATAGTGACCCCTGAGCATGCCAATATTTCTGTTTTCAACTTGGCATATTCCTCGGCATCCTGTAATGTCAAATCATAATAGGTCTTCTGGGGCTCACCAGTCAAATAGGGAGCCAGAACCTCTGCCCACTGTTCTGGTGATAGCTTCTCATGCTCCACCACCCGCTCAAACACAGTCAAAAACACCTCTATATCATCCACTGGGGTCATCTTTTGCATAGCTCGGATTACCGCTTTCCAGATGCAGGAGTCATCACCTTGATGTGGGGGAGCGTCGGTTTCTCTGCTGCAGACACCAGGAGTTCCATCTGACTTTGTTGTTGTTGAATCTGCTGCATCAGGAGTTTATTAGTCTCCTGCTGTACTTGGTGCTGTTGTTGGCTCAAGTGCTTAAGTAGGTCCTCCATTTTGTCCGACTGCTGTTCCTCTGTAGCCGCCATCACCCAGGACATACGGTTTATCCACCGCTGCTACCCGTGTTCCTGGAACATTGCCCGCATCCAAAACCACTTGTGGAAGGTTGGCTCACATAGCTGCTCCTCGAGGTAGACACAGGCACATTGGTGATTAAAGTCTCTGGGTGGTTTATTGCATCATAAACCAAAAACCCAAACTGGTACAGAAAATAGCCTTTCTGGATCAAATAAAAATAAAAAAATCATATAAAGTCCTGCCCAGTGCCTCTGGGACAACAGAAATGGCAACTCTCACAGAAGCTGCAGGTCTTCCTTCCTCCACATGACAGAGAAAAAAAAACTGTCTGGACATTTAACTCCCTCTAGCCACACCCTGGAGGTGGAGATATTGTGTGTAGGTATCCCGCCCATCTTTGACCTACCCACCATGAAGGCAAGGCCCATATAGCGACTGGATTGCTCTCAGCACATATCATGCTGGAGAAAACACTTATGGCTGTCACATCACGCAGGAAAGCAACCTTTTCGACACATATCTCCGCTCATGTACGGCGCCAATTACCCTGTCACACTAGATTAACATGTTTTTTGCTTAAGATGAGATGTCCACCTATTGCAGGAGTGCCTGCCTCAGGTTCTCCATCACCCTAAGTGGCAAATCTTCCTATACAGGAATTAAGGAAAACTAGAATAAATGTATGAATTAGAAAAATGTGAAATTTGTCCATTCATAAATCTTCATGGCATTTCTAGGATTGGGCTGTAGCTGGTATAAGCTGGCCATATACATTGGAAAAAATTCTACCAAACCCACATTTTATTTTGTAGTGGATCGTATGACCATATAATGTGTATAAATGCCTTCTAATGTTAGATGTTGGAGAGAAGGATTGTCTCAATAAGCAATCGTCCAATAGGTACTTGACACCAACTTTTGACATTAATATTTGTGGGTCCACAAAACTAGAACCTAGAAATGCTCACTTTGGAATATTTTCATAAGCTTTCCTGCCTGCCTTATTTTGGCTCTATTTCGCTGGCAATCCCCTAAACTTGTTTTTTTCACGGGTACATCTAAAATCCAAACTCAACTACAAAATATATTTAGAGCAGAGCTGGCGTTATCACATGGCAAACGGGGACCCAATGGTAATATGGGTAATCATGCTCCACGCCTGTCAAACTGTGGGTAGACAAGTCAGCAAGCCAAAGGACCCCATTCAGGGCTGGCGTCACCACCTGGCACACCCGGGCAAGTGCCAGGGTCTTGAATGACACCGGAATGCTATGAGGCCCATAAGTCCCCATGAGTCGGTGGGAGCCCGGTGTGCTGGCACCAACCTCTCCCTCAAATACCTCTCCCCATTCCCCGCTGCTCCAATCTCTTCAGCATCTTCTGATTCTCTGTGATGCCTCAGGGCAGAGGGTTTGATGACGTCACTTCAGTGTCAAAAGACAGAAAACGCTAGAGACTAAACCTGTGGGGAATGGGAGAGATGAGTATTTGATTTTTTTTTTATGCATAGAGCATTTTATCTGGCCCATCATACTGTTTAGAGCAATATATGGGGCCATTATACTGTATTGAGCAATATATGGGGCCATTATATACTGTATGGAGCACTATATGGGACCATTATATACTTATGGAGCTATATATGGGGCTATTATATTGTATTGAACATTATATAGGGCCATTATATACCATATGGAGCACTATATGAGCCATTATATACTGTATGGGACACTATATGGAGCTATTATGCTGTATAGAGCAATATATGGGGCCATTATATACTGTATGGAGCACTATATGGGGCCCATTATATACTGTATGGAGCATTATATGGGACCATTATATACAGGGCTGCCACTAGGAATTTCAGGGCCCCATACTGGTAAAATTTTCGGGGCCCCCTTGTGAGTCAGCCCAGGCTCCACCCCAGCCCTGCATACACCCCTCTAACCATCCATAGTCCCACCGCTCTCTCTTGGAAAAACTCCACTTCTGCACCACATCCTCACCAATCACATATTTACAGTTCCCATCATCACATACATAACCAGCAGCTTTTTGTCATGATCCCAGTGCAGGTTTGATCTGCATGCCAGGGGTTAATGTCTTGATCCCAGTGCAGGCTCTGACTTGCACACCTGGGGTTTATTATTGTGGCCTCTCCTTGGTTCGGGGAGAGCTTCTTATAGCCCTGGGAAGCTCCAATCCCCGTCAGCTATACTTTTGCCCTTGGCTGAGTGTGTTGACCCCTGTGTGCCTGTGCCTTGTGCCTGTGTTCTAGTTTGCTTGTATGGTTCTGACTCAGTTCTGTTCCCCGTTGTGATTTTGCCTTTTGATTCTGTACTATGAATCTGCTTCTCTGGTTTTCTGACTCCTGCTATGTCCCTGACTATTCTTGATTAGCCTTCTCCTTGTGTACCGCGTTGCCTCTCATGTTTACTGACCTTGGCTTGTCTTGGATGTCGTCTCCCTCTGGTGCCCCGTCCTTTCCCTGGTGTCCGGTGACCCCCTTTCCCTTCTCCTCTGCTCCAGGGTCCCTGTAGCATCCTGCACTCATCTCCAGCAGCAGGACGCTAAGCAACGCCCCCTGTGGTCACGTGACCACGGGTCCTGTCAGTACACTCACCACCCGGCGTTCTGCTCACTCCAGCTCTGCTGTATTGCTGTCATCTTGCCCAGCTCCCGGGCGCTGTGAGTACAGCTGTCACAGGCCGTCTGAGGCTCTGGGCTCTCACTGTCAGGGCAGCATAAACCGCTGGGAAGTGTCCACCTGGCGGTTTCTCCTGATAGTTTCCCTGATACTTTTGTTTTGGCCAAAAGATATTTTAATCCCCCACTATGACAAGGTAGACTCTTTTAGCCAGGCTCTACTCTACTGTAACTTACTAAATATTTGTTACAGGAAAGATGTATATCTTTGTACCGTGTTAGCCAGTAGATAGAAAAATATTTAGAATTGAGAGTCCTCAGTGGTTGATACCTTTTAATGGCTAACTGAAAAGACGGTAACAAATTGCAAGCTTTCGAGACTACTCAGGTCTCTTCATCAGGCATAGACTAATACAAAATCTGAAGAATCACAGATTTATACACAACAGAACACAGGAATAGTGCAATAGATAAGACAAGTGACGTAAAGCAGAACTATCAATATGGCAGAGGGATAAACAGTTGTGGCCATAAATATTAGACCAGTTCATAGATAAGGAGTGAAAGTGTTATTGTACTCTGATTGGGGTCTGGTAATGTTTTGTGATGCCCCCACAAGGTCTTAGGAGCAAATTCCTTAATTGATGTAAAAAGACATAAATCCATGCGACACATTCATTCCTGCACTGAGAGTGTCAATGGTCGTCATGAGTTTATATTCCCAAACTTTTCTGTCTCTCTGAGATGTGAAGTTTCCTTTCAATACCAGTAATTAAATACCATGGTGCTCTGATCAGGCATACAAAAATGTTTTGCCACAGGTAGATCCATTCTTTTTTCTCTTATTGTGTGGCGATAAGAATTCATCCTTGTTCTCAGTTTTTGCCCGGTATCCCCCTCGTACAGACCCCCAGTTGGACATTTAGTGCAAATAATTAAGTACACCACATTAGATGTGATGCAGCTGAAATATTTGTTAAAATCTTCAATACAATTTAGGTATATTTTTAATTTTCAATTTTTAAAATGGCCAATAATATCACAAACAATGAACAAATACTGCCACACCATGATTAGACCATATATTACCACGACATGGGGACCGAAAAATACTACATACAAGGAATAAATACCACCACACCATGACCAGACCACATATTACCACCACAGTGATTGAATAATACCACATACAAGGAACAATTACTGTCATACCATGACAAAATCACATATTACCTCAACATAGTAACCGAATACTACAATACTGATAATTATTAAAAAACCACAATACTAATATCACCATAAGGCTAGGTTCACATTGTGTTTAGTACAATCCGTTTAACGGATCCGTTAAACGGATGTGCTGAAATGACCCAAATTTTATGTAAATTTGGCTTCACTTTAATGCTTGCGTTAACGCATGTGACTGCGTTATGGTATTTTGATGTCCGTTTTTGAAGCATCCGTTTGTCTGCTTTCAGGCACTGTCAATAAAGTTGGTCAATTTTTTTTTTGCCTTTTGTCTGCGTCGTGTGAGAGTGGACACCCATTCTCCATTTTGAAAGCATCAAGTGAACTTCTGCGGCAAGCAAGATGTTTGTGTCTGAGCTTGTTAGATTTTGCTTGATGCATCTGCGACGTCGGCAGAGAAGGCGTATTTCTCAAGGGAGATATTGGATCCATGAAGTGAATTTTTTAAGGAATACATATGGTGCCTTTCACACCCTGTATGTTCAGCTTCGGGATCATCCCTTTAAATTTCAACATTATCTGCGGATGTCCATCGAAACGTTTGATATTCTGCTCTCACATGTGAAGGGTGACATACATTATCAGCGCAGCACTTTCCGTGAAAGTATTTGTGCGGAGCAACGTTTAGTGGTGACTTTGAGGTAAATATCCTTTTGTTAACATTGTTCTATTGACAAACACAGGATGTAATTTATTGTGGTGCATGTCTTTTAATTTTGTACATGTTGCCAATTGTCCTAGTCAATTTAAACTTGTCTTATTTGTGTGGTCTTTAAAAATCTGTACAATATGTCCATAGTGCTAAATGTATTTTTTTTTGCTTTGTCGATAGATATATGGCTACTGGTGAAACTTTTGCGTCACTGCATTTTCAATTTCGGCTTGGAAAATCGACCATTTGCCAACTAGTTCGGGAAATATGTGATGCCATTTGGAACAACTTACAACCACTTGTGCTACCAACCCCGACAACAGAAATGTGGCTATCAATTTCCAAAAAATTTGAGGATGTGGCTAATTTTCCGAATTGCATTGGTGCCGTGGACGGAAAACACATTCGGATTCAGAAACCCGCGCATAGTGGATCCCTGTACTATAACTACAAAAAATACTTTTCAATTGTATTAATGGCTATTGCGGATACTGGATACAGGTTTATAGCTGTGGATATCGGTGCATATGGACGGACTAACGATTCCAGAGTGTTCAAAGAGTCCAACATGGGGAAATGTTTGTACAGCAACAGCTTGAACATTCCCTCAGCATGACCACTTCCGAGGACCAAAGGCCCAAGTTTGCCCTATGTTTTAGTTGGAGATGAGGCGTTCCAACTCAAACGAAATCTCCTAAAGCCGTACTTAAGCCGTAGTCTAAACAACACAAGACGCATTTTTAATTATCACTTGAGCCGGGCAAGACATTATGTAGAATGTACCTTTGGTATTTTGACTGCAAAATGGTGGATCTTACTAACTTGCATGCAACTCCAACCAGAAAATGTGGACCGTGTACTGAAGGCATGCATCTGCCTTCACAATTTTGTGAGCAGACATGAACCCCTGCTGGTTGACCCTGATGACTGTGATTCGAACCTCATGAGCATAGATTCCACTTCTGTTCATTCGACAGCTGAGATAATGAGGATTCGTGATCAATTTTCAAATTATTTAATGCAAGAAGGTCTTGTTTCATGGCAAGACATGCATGTGTGAAAATTGACTGTTTATTAATTGGTTTATGTTCTATGTGTGTTGCAAATTTTTGCATAAGTTTTAGGTTTGTTTGCACTGTATATAACGTTAAATACATTTAAAA
>VIAB01001896.1:150351-164790 GCA_009801035.1 Oophaga pumilio | reverse complement strand
CATGAAAAAACACATTACCAGGTATGTAATACCCGTGTTTCCACACAGGATAGCAGGGGGCTCCATAACAAATATATGACAATGACATTTATACATAGAGGAACAGCAGGAGGCACTATAACAAGTATATAACAGTAGTATTTACAAACGTGATTCCAGTTGTTACATATTACATAATCTAACAGAGCAAATTAATATTTATTTGTGGAACAACCCCGTTAAGGATGACGTTTGCTAACCTAATCCATTAAGAACCTTACATTTTACACCACTGCTTCTGTCTAAAGAGTCTACGAATCTGTAGAGTCAGATTAGCAATGGAAAATGACAGGACTTAGCTGCATTATAAATTTAAAGAAAGTTACCGGAGGAGGCAGTTTGACATCATTCCCCTCTTGATGGGTCGTAACTGAAAACTGCTTCTAGATCCGGCTGCCATGTACTATCTAGGAGTCTCTTGTAGGTGCGTTTGATCAGCAGCATCACACCTGTTAGGAAGACAATTTCAGGCAGTAAAGACATCGGGGCGGTGATTGATCTCCATCATACGATGAAATCAGCTTGCAAACTTGTCTTAAGCGTGAAGTCTGAAAAGGATGACGTGAGTTATTTCAGCGGCTCTAGACACAAAGAATTCTGTCTCCTTACGGCATCTCAGTCACTTTATTATCCTCCCCCTGATGATCAAGAACACGATGATAGAATCGGTTGTCAACATGATGCCGATGTTTTTCCATCCTTACATGTATTTTTATCAAATGACTTCTACAAGATTCTTAAATTCATGCAGAATGATCTTTTGCATAAAAAATTAACCATTTCAATATTTCAGCGTTTTTTAGTCCCATGGTCAAAATTATGAATAGCAGCATTATTTTTAATACTTGATTGCAAACTTTCCTTTCCTACTTCATACACTTCATTCCCATCATTCCGCTTCAAGTTATTTTCGGTTTCATCTTTCTATTGAAATCTTGTTACAGTACTGGGAGGAATTTAGAGATGTTTTTCCACAAAGCATAAATCGGATTTTTCCGTTCATGACTCTGTCAAGTGTTTTGCATCCTGACGAAAAGCGCTCAGTGTTATAAGGCATCTCTTGATAGTAGACTGAATATTCCCCTCCTTGAGAGTGTTGACTTGGCAAGATGTGGTGAAGGAGTTTTCTTTACCAAGAAATTGAATATGCAAATTGTCTCTTTAGGACTAGAATTCTAGTGCCATCTATTGGAAGTAGTGATTCTACAGGTCATTATTGACCCTTTCACAAGTCTTAGTTACTACATGACTTAGGATAAAAGCCAAACCAGAATTTTAATTAACAGACACTGTGCTTCGGGCTGTTGCCCCTCCTCAGTGCAAAGCATAAGATTTGATTTGACTGTATGAAAGGCCTCTGACTGGGGTCCTTACCTTTGTATGTCAAACATGCTACTCTCTGCAAGGAGAAATGGTACCTGCTAGGCCAGGGTCACACTACTGTATAAGACGTCAACGTGCTATGTGAAAAAACATCACATAATACTCGGGCCCGTGTTATTACTCACATCTGTGATTAATTTCTCATGCTGATTCAGCATGAGAGAACAATCACAGCATGATGTGATTGGCAGCGAGACTTGGCTCACTCGCAGCCATACAAGTTGAGCAGACACGGGGGGTCAGTGGATGATCTTGTCCGCTTGTCCGAAACTGCATGGACCAGGGCTCATCCCACTGAACACTCACTCTCCTTTTATCGTGGGCAAAATACTACTCAGACAACACAGGGTGAGGGTAAAACAGTGTGACAATACTTTATTGAACCACCAAACAGACAATAACATATAGAATAGTCCCAGCAAAATACCCAAGATGGTGCAAAATTACAGAGTCTCACCCTTCCGCTGATTCACCAGGATTAGAGCAACTGTGACTCGGGGACTTCCAGGGTCAACTAACCCCACCAGTGGCACCCTGCTTTTGGTGGGCACCCACAGAGAGGAGGTAACGACAAGCTTAAGAATCCGACAGTCCATTGAGGTACGTGACCAGGTGACTGGAAGGTCACCACCTGGCTTCTCTGAATGTCTCCATGGAGCCAGGTGACTGATGGGTCCCAATTCTAGCTTCCCCAAACGTATCCATGGGGCTCAGCTGACTGGTGGGTCCAAATCCTGACTCCCCCAAACATATCAATGAATTCAGTGATGGTCAGTGGAGCAGATCTGTATTCTTTCAGCTGGGGCCGTGGTCCCCTAAGCTGGCATCATGTAGAATGTCAAATCTGTGTCCCTCTTGATGGAGCCGTGCTGTCCTTGTTAAGGTAAAAGTGTTCCTTTATGGAGTCCTGGTGTCCTGGCAGTTGTTCTGTCATTTGATTCTTCTTGCAGAGCAATAGAAATCCCTTTTTTATACCCACATCTGTGGCCCAGGTCATCATCCACAGGTCAGGGGGGGGATGTGGGATGAGTTTAACTCTCATTGTATGAGCATTTAATCAATCTGCATAGTTCATCCTTCTCTGTTTTGCAGGTCACCAAACTAGCTGTCCTGGTACAATTTGTAATCAACATATTAACAAATATCCATTGTTCAATTATCCTGCGTCCCTGTCATCCAAGATAACAGACAATAAGTTACAACAAACATCAACTGAAAAGTCAACGTTAAAGGCTCATACGAACAATAGTCTGTGTTTTCTGACCAGTCAAAGAAAAAAACGCATACATTCAAAAGTCAACATAAAGATAATAATAGTCTATGCCTCCTCACCTGCTGAAAATGGGCATCTGGATATATAAGATTAAATGTTGTGTCATCACACAAGTCTATGGGTGCAAATGAAACATTGAACTGCACTTGGATGTCACCCCAGTGCAGTCCAATATACACAGAGTTAGAACATGGAAGAGATGGAGAAATTACTTTCTTATTCTCCTTCGCACCTGTGCTGCCATTCCTTCATGTAACAGAATCGGAGTACAGTAGCATGACATTAAGCTCACGGTGGCTGCAGAGCTGGAGCCGACAGTCATTAGCATATCACATCTGATGCTCTCTCATCGGATGTCATGAGCTAGTCTGTTTCCAGCCTAATAATAATATGAAAATGATAGGCAGATGGAAATAAAATTTTCGAAAGATCTAATTTTTTTCAATATTGACTATGAGTGCTACGTGCAGAAATCCCCGCACTTACACGCCTTGACATGCTAACAGTGGGGTTATTAATGGTTGTTTGAGGAATGTACTGCCACTCTGAATGCACCTGAGTTCACAGATCATCAAGATCCGCTACTGGCAACTTCCTTTGCAATTGTCGATCAGCGACGTCCCAGATGTTATTAATAGCAGATACAGGTGTTTCTCACAAAATTAGAATATCATCAAAAAGTTAATTTATTTCAGTTTTTCAATACACAAAGTGAAACTCATATATTATATAGAGTCATTACAAACAGACTGTATATCCGGTTATGCCAAAAGCCCTGGTAGCATGGTTAGGCCATGCAGGCTGCACACAGCTGCACTTGCTCATTTGGTCTCCAGTTAGAGACTGAAGTCTGGAATAAAGCAATAGAGGCAGAAATGGAGGTCTATCCTCTTCAGCGATAAGTCCCATTTTTGTTTTGGATGCAGTGACAGCAGAAGATTGGTCTGAAGGCCACATGGGCAGTGCCATGAAGGATTCTTCACTAGTGATCATCATTCTGTTCCCATTCTTGGGCCGGCATCACACTGGCGAGTTTGACGCGAGTAAGTCGCACGACTTTCTCGCATCAACACCCGGCACGGCCGCCCGTTCTCGGACCCGAGTGTGCGGCTGCATGTATTTCTATGCAGCCTCGCACTCGGGTCCGAGAGCGGGCGGCCGTGCCGGGTGTTGATGCGAGAAAGTCGTGCGACTTACTCGCATCAAACTCGCCAGTGTGATGCCGGCCTTAGAATTATGGTGTGGAGTGACACAATGTGCAGTAGCTGAACCCCTCTAGTCTTCATTCCTGGTACACTAACTGCTTGGCGTTACATTGATTTGGATCTGGAACCAGGGGTAAGGTAATTTCTCCAAAATGTCCCAGGAGCCGTTTTTCAACACAACGCCAGGCCGCATGTTGCACATGTTACTGTGAGCAGCCTGCATGGACTAAACACACTCCCATGACCTGCAACACCCCCAGACTTGTCTCCCATCAAACATATCTGGAATGTCTTTGGTTGGCAATTGTAAGGGAGCTGCCTTCAGCAGATAATTTGATAATTTGCGTGCTCAAGTACACTAAGCGTGACATTATATCCCTTAGACAGCCATTAATAAACTAATTGATAGCAGCCAAGATGTGTAAATGGGTGTATTCTGCTGTTGCTCTCCTGTGAAACTCATAGAAATAAAAAAAAAGACGGAACGATGTGGTGACAGAGGGGTCCTTTGTGCAAGAAATTTGATATTGCAATCACTATTGACCTTGGCATGCAAGATGTTAAACTGCCACAATCGAAGAATCAAACCTGCATTTTCCCTCTTGTTTGGCTTGTATAAATCAATGTAGTGCACATTTTGTATATTGCATAAATACAGAAGCTTAAGTTTTCTTTGATCCTCTTAAGAACCATCTGAGCGCCCACGCATGCATGCACCTCCAATAACACTTCAGTCTGAATACCCAGCTATAGAAAGCATCTCTATTTTTCATACAACTATTGGGACCCTCGAGATTTGTACTATAAGTTCTTTCCCTTTATGACACTTGCATTGACCTTTCTTAGTAACTCCATTCCGCAGACCTCACAGTAACCCCTGAAAATGTACTAATCATAAACAGGCACATGAACTGGAGCTCCGACAAGAAAAACATCTAGTTTCAGCAGAAAAGAGATGATTATTTCTCTTACCTGTAGAAGTTTCTCCACTGCAGCCGGACACGTAGCAGGAGAGGAATTTTGTAGTACTTTTATAGTGTTGTACAGCATTTACAGAATTACTTGCACAAATTATATCTTGCAGTAAATTTTAGTTGTGCAACATGATCTACAGCAGGGGTCCTCAACCCGCACCTTGGGAGTCACATGTGGCTTTCGGGACCAAGATGTGTGGCTCACGACTGTCTGCCAATTTGGTGCTTTAGCACCAGGTCTAGGGAGCAGTTATGAAAAGTTCTCCAGATTGTGACTTTTGCAAGTAGTCCTGTATAGAAGAGAAGATCTGGATGCACATATACTGGCCATGAAGGGAAGACAAATATGACAAGCTGGGGTTAGGCTGATACTGCCAGTTAGAGGGTGCTTGAAGCTGGATGCAATAACATGGTGGAAGTGCGTGATGTCAGACTACCGAATTATGGTAAAGTGTGAAACTTGGATATAAGTACACTGGTGGTACAAGGTCTTGGTGTGCCTTCTGTGGGGGGCAGCTTTGCTGTTACACCAATACTCTGGGTTTTAACTGGGGTACTCTGGGTGTCGTCCCTCTGGATGAGAGGGTGGCATTGGACGTGGCTCACGATAATCTCTCAGAGATCAGTTGGGGACCACTGATCTACAGTATTCTAAATGCCATCAAAGAGGTTTCGAGGGTGATGTTGAGCTCCTCTATAAATAATCAGGATTATTGACAGTCCAAACTCATATCTTTGATTTCACTCATGATGAGGTAAAAGTTTGGAAATGTTACTAGTGTCATTATCCAGGATGGGGTTTTGTTTTTATTCCGTTCTGGTCAGACAGGGGTTAATTGTATCTGCACTCTCTGGTGTTAAGGCGGCTATTTAGTTGCCATATGACCTAGGTCCAGCATCGGTGATAGTTCTGGTCCCTCGGCTTGAGCAGCTGACCTAGGTTACTCTGTTGGTAATCATGCTTCCCTGTATGCTTGCCCCCTGTTGTGTGTATGACCCCGCTTGTTTTGTGACCTGAGTTTCTGTCCTCCGTTTTGGTACTGTTTAGCTTGCTCCGGTTTCTGATCCCCTGGCTTGTCTCTGATTACTCTTCTGTTGTTCCCTCAAGTACCGCGCACCCGTCTGGTTTTGACCTATTGGCTTGTTTCTAACCACGTGCTTGCTGTGACCTCTGGTACTTCGAACGACTGTTTGTTGTTGACCTGGCTTTGGACATTTTTGCTGCCACCTGGTTGTGGTTTTGGCTGTTGCAGTGCAGGTCTGCCCTTGGAGTGTGCTCTGCCTTTTCCCCTCTGTTGACAACAGGTGGAGCACACAATAACCTGCATTGCAGCTGCATGACAGCTAGTATTGTTGTGAGTACCTCACTTACAGAGGCAACATGCTTGGTCTTTATAGAAACAGTGGTTCTTCAGGACAATAGTTCCTTACACACAATAGATTTATTTTCCCACCCGGGGCTGGATGCTCCTTTTACACTCAGTCTCCTTTATCCCCACTACCTATATCTACAGTGCATATCTCCTGCTGACACACCTCTGAGTGGTCACTGGTCCTCTACATTTGGCTGGTGCCACTTTTCTTGACCTCACACTTGATTGGGTGTATTTGCTGTGGCACTTTACATTGTTTTATGTGGCTCATCTCCTCAATCTTCACATCCAGGGGTTGAGCTCTGTAGTGGAAAAGCGCCTTCACTCCTAGGCACGTCATCTAGACCAGTGTTCCCCAACTCCAGTCCTCAAAAGCCACCAACAGATCATGTCTACAGGATTTCCTTAGTATTGCACAGGAGATGGAATTATCACCTGGGCAATTCTAAGGACATCCTGAAAGTATGATCTGTTGATTGCGCTTGAGGACTGGAGTTAGGAAACACTGGTCTAGATGTTTCTTCACCCTCTCTCCTTTTTTGCATAGCAAATCTTTTCATAGGTGGCAAGGAAAAACTTTTGCAGTTTCCTTGAACTTCTCTCACTCCTATGTTCACATTGTGACTTTTTCTGGAAGGTCAAAAACAACCATTTTTATAACAGTAGACATGGGAGGAATCACTCCATTTCTATGGAGTTTTAAAACCCTGAAGAGGTTTCTTTTTAACATTTTTGGCCATTTCCTGAGAGCTTTTTTGATGTTTTTTCCCAATAGCTTTTATAGTTTTTTTTGCCTTTTTTTAGGTGGTCTTTTTAAGAACGCTTATTGGATTTTTTTTAATTCTATTAAACAATAAAGAAAATCTTAACTTTTTTTTAAAAACGAAACCACTGCCAATAAACTCAAGAAGGTGCTTGGGTATTTTTTTTAGCCTTTAATTTCTATTGTAATGTATTCATCGTCTTTCATGCAGAAAACGTCTGAAAATGAATGTTAATTCTTTTAAATGATTGGCCTGAAAAGTTTAAAATTATTTCGAAAATTCTGATCATATGAAAGCCAGGTCATTTTTATGTAGGAACTAATAGGTTTGTTCTTTGAGCGTTTTCGGAGCAGCTTTTTCTGCATTGTGAACATATCCTTAGGTGGCAGCATTACTCCCCTCTCACAGGTGTGCTGGTCTTACACATCAGATAACTTTATGGTGAATTTTCAGCTGACAGCTATCTCTCCTTACCCCCATTTCACATATGTGTTCTCAACGTAATCCACTGTCAGACATCAGCTGCTTATTTCTAGGGAGAACATAAAGATTGGGCATTTAAATTCCACGTTCCTGATCTTTCTTTTGTACATCATGTGAAGGATTAGTCGAGAGGCACCTACACATATGACACAGTTGGATGGTTTCACAGATATCTGTATTACTTTTATGTGTATGAGGGTCATTAATGTCTTCCTTCTGGATGACTCCACGAGACCTAAACAATGATAGGCCATAGAGATCTTCTCCAACGTCTGCAGTTGTGGAAAAGTCAAGAGGTCCCCAAACACTTTAGATGGTATATATTTAATGTGCATGGTCATCTTAATGCCGTGGAAGCATTATTATTTGATTCCTTGGTGGTCTAGGGTAAACAAACACCCACACAAAGACTTGGTGGTCTAAAGGGTATGCCACACTAAACAACATCGCTAACGGGATCGCTAAAAAACGTCACTATTTAGCGATCCCGTTAGCGATGTTGCTGTGTGCGGCAGCTTCCAGCGACGAGCTTCCTGCTGTGATCTCGCTCGTCGCTGGAAACGATCCGGACCCTATTTCCTCGTCGGCGCTCCCGCTGGGTAAGTATATATCGCTAGTGTGGCACCTTTTCTTAGCGATTTAGCGGTACTTTTGTACCGCTAAATCGCTAAGAAGATCGCTAACGGCGATAGCGTCGTTAACTATATCGCTAAGTGTGTCCGACACTAGCGATATAGAAACAATCCCGCTAGCGATCTCATTAGTATGCGACGCTAACGAGATCGCTAGCGGGATTGTGTAGTGTGGCAGTACCTTAAGGCAGAGGAGATGTAAATATTTAATTTCATTAGCAGCATTAATGCTCCATTCTTTGGGGGGTAGGGAACAGGAAGATGTTCTCATCACTGTCGCCAGCAAAGTGTGGTAGACGAATGCAATAAGTTTATCAATAGCGTTTCCTTTTACCCTACAATGATCACATAGGTCAGACAAGCACTGAGTTATTTTAATAATCGGACTGATCACTTTATGCAAATGAAATACATTGATTACCTATCCACACCTATCTCTGTCCGTCTGTCCAGTGGACTCTGAATGAAGGCGCAAGGAGCAATAGAGGAGCAGCCATGAGCAAACATATCGCTGCATTCAATCCTATTCCTGACCACTTTAAGGAAGGACATGACATCGGGACTCCTGTTCTACTTTTTAGTGGTGAAGTCCCCAGTGATCAGCCATTTATCATCTATCTTATTAATAGGTATTAAATGACCTTCAAGGAAATACCCCTTCAAGAGTTCGGTCAGTGTAACGTTTAGGGGGAGTATTCAATGGATGATGGTGCCAGGGTTGGCATAGGCTCTGCATTGGCTAGGGTATTTAGGCAATGTATTTGGGCAGCAAATGAAATATTTTCTCCATGTGAATGAAGATTATTTATGACTTTACCACCAACTTTATTGGAGTCCTGAGAATGCAGATACAGTTGAGATCAAAAGATGCAACCAGGGTTGCCAACCATCCAGAATTTCCTGGACAGTCCGTAAAAATAGGGCACTTTTTTCCGCTGTTCGTAATGATGTGTCCATGATTTTTTTTAAACTGTAGAGACTTGTACAGATTTTTATGACTGTATTTATCAATCTTTCATAGTTCACTATGAATCCAGCGAACGTCTTCTTATAGGATGTATGGTCTGTAGACATGTATCACTTATAACCTTAACATTTTATTATGGTCATCTAATGTATCTATGAAAAAATTGTCTGTACGTGATTTTTTTGGGAAGCTGCCCAGAAAAAATTAAAAATCATGTTCGCAATAGAGATGAGCGAACCGGGACCGAACTTTGGACTAAAGATCGATAGGGTACCAGAACCTGAACTTCTATGGGTCCGCTCATCCCTAGTTGGCAGCACTGGATGCAACAAGGTGGTGTACCATTTCCGGGAATGTCTGGGTGGAATATGGCAGCGGTGTCCACGCTTCCCCCTGTGGTGCTGTCGGAATAGCACTGCTCTTTTTATGTGAATCCTTGATACCTAATACCAAAAATGAACCATTAAATTCGACAGAACAGCTTTTAACATTGAGCAGAGAAAGGTTTCATGTTTTCATCTGGCAAAGGGATTGACAGGCTGTTGAACATTTTAATGGTTTTGTAGGACCGTACGTTAGTATCTAATGAAATGGTCATTGTGTCAATATCTTCCCTAAATCCTTTTTCGTATTCTGGAGATAGCGGCAGTAGTGAGGAAAATCCGATTTTGCTGTGAATATGTCAGAAACATTTTCTGCACCTTTATCAGTATTTCACTCCTGAAATTAGCTTTAACCTCTTCAGGACTCAGCTATTTTGAGCCCTGAGGACACAGCGATTTATTTTGCTTTCCCATCAGTGTCGCTATACGAGAGCTAGTTTTTTACAGCACGAGTTGGATGTTTATGGAACCTTTCTGTGTTACATGTAATATGTAGAAACGCTTTCATTATTTGTTTATTAGGGAAAGAGTGGAAAAATAATACTTACGGTATATATTTTTTCAGTTTCAGGTAATTTCATTTTTATAGCGGTACAAGTGACGTTAAGTGTTTTTCAGGATTCCCAAATTACGAACATATAAAACTTTCAGAATTTGTTTTTTGTGTCACTTTATTTTAAGTCATAACATTTATTTTTCCATTGATAGAGCTGTGTGATGACTTGTTTTTGCAGCACTTTGTGATGAATTGTGTTTGTTTTTATTGGTTGGTAAGAACGAAACCATTAATTCTGGCATTTTTTTTGTTATGGATATGGTTATAACAATTTGTGTTTTTTTATTGTTTTACATAATAGAGCAATTGGTAAGAGAAAAACACAATGTTTTTTGTTACTTTTTTCATATTACTAAACTTATAGGCATGAAGATGGGTTTTCTAAACAAAGTAATGATTTAAACGATTCTGATGAGATTATGGGTGCTAGAGAAAGGCGCATTGTTTGTCTGGAGCCAAAGCTATTTTTTACATTTTTAATTGCAATGCTGCCTGCTTTGGTTTTCATTGATTAAGTGGCCTTATGGTCATAGCCCAGCGGCCTGCACCCACTTTTTCCATAGTGGTGTCATTTTTCTATACTATACAGGTGCTTCTCACAAAATGAGAATATCATCAAAAAGTTAATTTATTTCAGTTCTTCAATACAAAAAGTGAAACTCATATATTATATAGAGTCATTACAAAACAGAGTGATCTATTTCACGTGTTTATTTCTGTTAATGTTGATGATTATGGCTTACAGCCAATGAAAACCCAAAAGCCTTAATCTCAGTAAATTAGGATACTTTATAACACCAGCTTGAAAAATGGTTTTAAAATCCAAAATGTTGGCCTACTGAAATGTATGTTCAGTAAATGCACTCAATACTTGGTCGGTGCTTTTGCATCACTAACTGCATCAATAAGTCCTCTCTCAACATGAAATGGGGAAACCTGGTATCAGCCCCGGCTCATGTGCTATGCTGTTTATAATGGTTACCTTATTGAGTGCTTCTTTTTGAGTTAGGTTGTCCCTATGTTGAGTGGACCCAAACTTATCTCTGGTCACCCCTCTCTCAGGAATGTCAGCCTCAGAAGATACTACCTCCTCGTCTCCCACCATTACAGGGAAAACCTGTCAGGCTCTGGGGTTGGTGAGACTTCTTCAGGGCCACCCCATCTCTTACCCGAGCAATCGAGATCTCCGCCCCTCCCCCGCAAGTCCCAAACAACACAAAGTCCTAACCTATGAAAATTGGGTGCAATAAATCTTGGGGCCCCTCGATGGGTGGACAGTGTACACTGCAAGCTGGATATGAATGAATGAACACTGGCATGACCACTGTTGTCCCCTTGGACTTTGGACGCTCCACTCCCTTTTTAACTTCTGCCCCCCAGTTTGGAGTGGGTTGTCTCCCCAGGGAACTATCGACCCCCTGATACCTTTTTACCAGTCCAACCAAGTCAACGACGTTCCAAGGGATCTCCCATGGCAACCCAAGTCTGCATCAGGTTCAGAAAGGAGTGCATGAACAGATCCATTACAACTCGCTCCACCATCTGTCCTGGGGTAAAAGACTCTGGCTGCAACCACTTTTGGTCAGGGGGCAGCAAATCAAACATTTGGGAGTGAGGGGGTTTGTCACCATGATATACCCAGTGGCGGATTCATTGTGCCATGACAGACATTTTTCCCCACTAAACATGCCAAAATTACCGTTTTCAATTTTGCATATTCTTTAGTGTCTTGTAAGGCTAAATCATAGTAGCAGGCCTGCTGTAGGTCCCCCATTAAGTATGACGCCTGGACTTCCGCCCACTGCTCAGGCGGGAGTTTTTTCCTATCGGCGACCCATTCAAAAACTATTAAAAAGGCCTCTATATAATCTTCAGGGATCATTTTCTGAAAGGCTCTCCTCACCGCTTTCCGGATAGAAAAATCATTATCTGACATTGGAGTTGGAGCAGCCATCAGGCCACAGACCTCCTCTGTGAGTAAATCAATCAGCCTCTGCTGTTGTTGTCGCTGCTGTTGCTGGTGCTGCTGTTTCTGGAGCTATTGCATAAGCAGCTTACTTGTCTCCTGTTGTGCCAGCTGTTGCTGCTGTAGCTGTTGGTTTTGCACCAGGTGTTTAATCAGGTCCTCTATGCTGTCTGACACTGCTCCCAGGCCAATAGCCAAATTCATCACCAATATGCAGTACTTCTGTAGTAGTCACACACCAAATGTAACAATGCTACTCACTTGGGAAAGATCTGAGATATTACTGGAGCCATTTCTATTTAAAGTCTTGAAGTCCAGCTGGTTTATTGCAGTCCTCATAAGCCACATCACAGGGAACTCAAATACAGCCCTTGTCCAGCTCAAAGTACAACATAAAGCATAAAGTCCATAAGAAAGTGCTGGTTATCCCGTCTGGCTTAGAGTCCAGCTTCTTAGTCCTTTAACAAGGGTATACAATCCCGGAGATCTGCACACCTCCAAACATATAGACTTGTGTGCGACAGACAGATCTCAATTTACACAGTGAACCAGCAGGCTCTCCCAACTCATCAGCTGCTCACGATCAATCTGTCTTGGCCATTTACCCCTTTTAGTTCTATATGTACTAAATCATTACTTCAAGTTGATCTCCCAACCACTAGGTGTCCGACAGCCAACTTACAGTACGTATATATAAAATATTTCTACAGACTTTTACTTGGTGGCTCCTCTACAGATATCAGCTTACAATGAGGGATCCCAGCAGTACCTGTGATCCGATTATGCTTTATTTTTGTGGATCTTACAAGGGCTTAAAGTTGAAAGCCCTATATAAGATAAAAATTAAATTGCAACTTTTTAACTCCTTCCCAACATCCACTGTACATGTACGGCACAATGTGGGAGCGAGTGTGTGGTGGAGGCTCAGGAGCTGAGCCTGCCCCAATCCCGGCAGATGATGGTTGTATAACTGGGGTTAAAGGACTTTTCCAGGTACAAGTGACGTTTTACTCCTCAGATTATACAGCATAAAATATGACAATTATTTCTATGAGGGAAATGAGGTCTAAGATATAAACTGCGTTCGTCTCCTAAGAGGAAAATTTATAAACCAGAGGACGTCCGTGACAGCAAATAGGAAAAATTAACTGAACGATGACAGACCGGAAAACGTGATGCTTGCCAGAAGGCATTTGTCTTGGAATCAGCGGCTTCTGTAGTCAGTAAAGTCCCTTATGGTAATGTACATCTTAAATTATTTTAAAGCCTAAATATTTGTCTATAATAAAAGCCTGCCTTCTGTCAGCAGTCAGCAGCGCGCTGTGTTTTCTAGTAACACGCTTTCCTAAATGTACTAATACATCTTGTGGCTGTCAGCAAGTTAAACAGTGGGGTAGCAGCATATGTAACAGAAGAGGGTTTTTAAAGACATGTGGCATTGATAGATTTGTGTTTGCTAGCAAGTAAACTTTACTTTTCCTGTTGAAAATGAACCATTGTATGAGTATAAAATTACTGAATTTTGCTAAGCAAACAGCAGAGAATACTAAAGTAAGAGACATATTAGACTATAGCATTTTATATACAATAATATAATAGGAATATGCTCCACCGATCCCTACATGATCCCAGCATGATATTACATAGTCACATTGTTAATACAATGTCATCAAGTTCAACCGTTGGATGGAAAATTACAACAATAAGGGCTCGATAACAGGAGCGTATACATCAGACGAGTCCTATCTCATTTTTATGTTATTCATTGGGGCTGTGCTGATGCCCAATTATTTTCACCAACACTTTGAAATCAGATGCCACACACCCATTAAAGTCTATGGGTGCATGGAAAACATCGGGCTGCACTCGGATTCGCACAATGGAAAAGATGGTGACATTTTGTCCTCCGTCTTCTCCTCAGTGTGCTTCGATTCTTTCATCCCAGAGAATGTGACCACACTATGATCAAACCCTGGTTTACATAATTGGGCCGATCCTCTCAGATGAGAAAGTCTACGGTCGTGTGTCTCTGGCCTAATGCATGATCCGGTCTGCCCCAAGAACCTAATCATTCAATCCTGATCCCTATTGTTGATTCACTGGACAAATCATTCAGAAAAGAACTTTATGCTTCTGCAAACGACTGTATTTTATTTACTGGTCTGAGTGCTGAAAGTAAAAAAAAATCAACAGCACGCAGACCAAGGATGCAGTGATCTACACTTGTTTTTTGTGGGACGAGTTGTACTTTTGATTGACACCATTGGTTTTAACATATGGTGTACTGGAAAATGGGAAAAAAAATTCCAAGTGTGGTGAAATTGCAAAAAAAGTGCAATCCCACAGTTGTTTTTTGGGGTTTCTTTTACCATGTTCACTAAATCCTAAAACTGACCTGCCGCTATGATTCTCCAGATCATTACGAGTTCATAGACACCAAA
>VIAB01001896.1:132426-143176 GCA_009801035.1 Oophaga pumilio | reverse complement strand
TGGTGCAGATATGATCTTTTGATCGCCAGTTATTGCATTTTAATCCAATGTTGAGGCGACCAAAAAAACGTAATTCTAGCGTTTTGACTTTTTTTCTCGTTATGCCGCTTAGCGATTGTGTCAATTCTTTTTTTTATTGAGAGATCGGGCGATTATGAATGCGGCGATACCAAATATGTGTATGTTTGATTTTTTTTATTGTTTTATTTTAAATGGTGTGAAAGCGGGGTGATTTGAACTTTTATTTTCTTTATTTTTTACAATTTTTAAAAACATTTTTTTTTCTACTTTTGGCATGCCTCAATAGTCTCCATGGGAGACTAGAAGCTGCCATAATCCGACTCTGCTACATACAGAAATGCTCACTTGCTATGAGTGCCGACCACCTGGTGGTGCTCATAGCAATCCGGCAGTGACAACCATAGAGGTCTGCTGAAGAAGACCTCTGGTTGTCATGCCAACCCATCGGTGACCCGCGATCACGTGACAGGTCCACCGATGGGCAAGATTTCCAGCTCGCTTGCTCGAAGTGAGAGTTAAATGCTGCTGTCAGAGATAGACAGTGGCATTCAACGGGTTAACTGCCGCAGGTGGATCGCAGTTCCACCCGCGGCTGTTAGAGGCACATGTCAGCTGTTCAAAACAGCTGACATGTGCCAGAAAAGATGTGGGCTCAGCGCCAGAGCCCACATCAAAGGGAGGGAGTCCAATATCGGCATACTATTACGCCCGATGTCGGAAAGGGGTTAAAGGGGTTGCTGGTCCAAATAGATAAGTCTGCAGTCACTCTGTGTGACTGCAGACTTATGAATCTCCCCAGTGCACGCACTCACTATTCGCAGGGGGTATTCACCGATTTCTGACCCAGGACCGGAGGTTATGTACATGTAATACATATTCCTGGCCAGAGCCCATCCAGTGGGTGTGGCCTTACTCCATGCACTTGTATTGAGCAACTAGTGACAACCAATAGGCGAGGCTGACTAGAGTGCGTGGCCACGCCGTAATCCATTTCTGAAGCTCAGTTCAGGTCTTCTGGATTTTAGGGTGAACCGTCGCATCATGCCACCATTCATCAAGACACCCAGATGTAGCAGAGATGGATTACGGCGTGGGACAAATGGCTTATCTTCTTGTCAGACAGGTGAAGAATATCATTTTTTATCATTTTCATTTTTACAGCAATGGGAAAAAGAGGGTCGAGGAGTATTTATTTCAAATAAAGAATTTTATTCTTGCTGTGTGTTTATTTCAAAACTTATTATGGGGTTAGTAATGGGGAGCCTTAAAGACACCTCTCCATTACTAACCTCTGGGCTTGATGTCAGCTGACAATAAAAAGCTGACATCAACCCCACAAATATTACCCCACTTTCCACCGCACATGGGCAAGTGGGAAGAGAACCATTTCTGGGGTGGCTGAGGGCTGATGTTGGTAGCCTGGGAGGGGAGACAATATCCCTGGCCCCTTCCCAGTTGATTTATATCAACCCACAGCTGTCTATTTAGCCTTTGCTGGTTTGAATTTATAGGGAGACCCTATGTCATTTTGTTTCTGTAAACTAGCCAGTAAAGGCAAATCAAACAGATGTGAGCTGTTATTAATAGTTTGGGAGCCTTTTGTAAAATTGTCTACTTTCTCAGATCAATAACATCAGCCTCCAGATGTGGGCTTTCTCTCTGCTGGTTATCAAAATTACGTGGGAGCCCACACCATTTTTTTTTACTTAATTCTTAATTTTGCACACAATGTACACAGCAGGTGCGGAATACAACTCGTCGCCTGATCGCAGGGAGACCAGGCGACAATGATGAGAGCTGCCTTCAGCACCCAGCGCCTGGGAACAGCGCAAGCTGTACTGCTTTCCCTGGTGCCAGTACGTGTCACACATCCACAAGGACGGCACACGGATGTAACACATGGCCACTGACAGCTAATGGATGTCACGCAAATGTCACATATGTACATACGGATGGCACATGGACAAGGACCACGGATCTCACCAGTACTGGTTTTTCCTGTACAGGAATCACCAGGACGTGTGAAAGAGGCCTTAGAAAGCAGATCATGTGTAGTACTTACAAGCTCTTTTCTAGTGGGCTAGTAAGCAGTGTTTTAAATCTGAAGTGCCCTGCTACCTCCTAATCCTGGCCAGCTTAACCGCAGTGCTTACAAGTTGGACTGCAGCAGTGGTCGGTCTCTTAAGCAACGAACTGTAAACAAAAGAAAGCTGTTAATATCTCAAAAACGGCTTCAAATTTTTATAAGAAGTTTATTGCAAAAGCATTTGTATCTAAAAGCTCTATCTAACAATATCCATCTAAGAAATTGGGAATAACCCATCAAGCAGTGGAGGACACAGACAGAAGAGGCACCGGTGCAAAAACAGTATATTGGACATTTGCAGTCCAATAATGTGTTTGTGACACAAGCTGTTTGCTACTTTGGAATAGGAAATGGGCCCTCTTGCTTCTTGGGCCCCTTTGTGGTTGCACAGGTTCCACCAATGGTATGTCTGTCCCTGCCTTCAAGGAATACCACTAAATCCCTCATGGTGCTGCACCCAAAGCTTATATCTTTGACCCTACAATCAGATACAATATAAATGCTGTTCTATACGTACTGGCATCAGCTAAATTCATTAGTTGATTGGGCAATGATATTTTGCAAATGTTAGATATGGGTATGTGTTCTGTGTATTTTGGCACTATATGTTACCTCATAATAGGGGTAGCAAAAGAAGTTGCTGCCCAGGGCACTGGCTGTGTCGAAGTGGTTGGGTGACACTTCTATTAGAGCCTTTAACGATGGGCTTATTTACTGATTTCTACCTAATTTTCATACAATTAAATGGGTTGTCAAGGACTTTAACATTGATGGCCCATCCTTAGGATAGGTCATCAATGTCTGATCGGTGGAGGTGCTACAATTGTCACCCCCACCGATCAGCTATTCCTGGTGTCGGCGATGGCCGGAATTGCTCAGTTATGGATCTGCACAGCACAGCTTCGTCTACTGTATAGTGGCCGCGGCCAGTACTGTACATCCGCCCGCTATTCAAATCAATAGGGGGTGAATGTGCAACTATATAGAAAACACAGCCATCCAGCAGTTCCAGCTGCCGATAACACAGGAAACACCTGATCGGAGCAGGGATGCCAAGTGTGGAACCTCCACCAATCAGACATTAGATAGGCCATCAATGATAAAGCCCCAGACAACACCTTAAAACTATTGCTTACAATAAGGACTGCCTATATAAATAAACCAAAGAATAAATGCTCAAATAACTTGTGTTTATTAGTGATTTTTTTAAAGGAGTAAATCTTCAGAAAAGATATTGCTAGATTAACAACATTTTGGTGGATTTTATTTGATCGGACCATACATCTTCTAGTGTGCATGTGTAAGGGGTTGGGGGTTTTACCCCTTAAACTCCCTATGTTGCTAATGTATCTTATAAATATTCCTTTGCTAAGTAATTTTGTTATAATGCTGTATTTAATATGTGTGTGTATATATGTACCTTTTAGAATAACGTAATAATGTTTATGGGCCACTAGATGGGGCACTGAAGTGTGTATAGTACAATAAAGGGTTTAGCGGGAATGTAGATAGTTAATGTAGGAGGGGTCACTTAGTGTAAAGGAAGGGAGCTTCCTGGTTTAGTTCAGTGGGGGCGAGGACGCCCATAGGGCTCGGGTGGCCTCTGGCCCGGGCAAGTTAGATACCCTGCAATGTTAATTAGAAGAAAGAGCCCAGTCTTCCAGAAGGTGGTGTGACACAGTGAAGGGATGTGTATTGGATGGGGTGTACATCTCGCCTAGGTACTTAGCTGACTGGCATAAGGGAAATGTATGGCTTTGTAAACCTAGTGGTGGAGCAAGTTCACTACACCTTGCATTCAGTACAGGCTTGCAGCTCAAACCTGAAGCCACTCAGGTTTTAATTAGGCAGCCAGAAGTAGGCGGCTGAGAACACAGACATTGAGCTCTCTCAGTCTGGATGTCACTCCAGACACTGCAGGAGTCTCCGGGAAGCCACACGCTGGTAAATACTGAATATATGTGTTGTTTTGGGCCAGGCTGGTAGAGTCTGGGCCCTGATAGTGAGGGAAACTATCTGTGTGTAGTGAGTAGCCGGAGAGGCTTAGGATTTTGGTTTATGAGTTGGTTTTGCTCATGTTTGTTTGCTGTGGACTTACAATAAAGCTGGTTGCGGCCAGTTGTACCAGAATTGCTGTCTGTGAGTGAACTGTGTCTATGCCACTCCGTCTACCCGAGACGGCGATCCCGGAGCTATATCCCCTGAAAAGCTTACAGTGGTGAACAGCAGCATACAGCCACAGAAGAAGCAGTAAAGTTACAGCTGTAGGACAGATGTTACTAGAGAGGAAACTACACAGAAGTACACGGCGGTTCACTCAGCATGTGGCAGTTCCTAGCATGGGCAGATGCCCTCAAGGACGGGGTGAAATGGCCGGGGGAACTCTCAAAGGAAGCCAGTCTGCACAGGGAGGATACCGAGAAAACGTACAGGATGGTACGACCCGATTTCGAGCCACGTAACAGAGCAAGTAAGGCAGGGAAGGAAGAAGTGTTGTGTGATGTTAATACTGCTGTAAATGCTGTAGTGGACCTGGATGGACTGCGGAGTTCTGAGAGTAAAGGGGAGACCAAGGGACCAGAAACAGTGACCGCCTCGGAGGAACCCGCGCCGAAAGTAAAGGCTGATCCGGTACTACATCTTTTGGAGCCAGACCGCGCATGTGTAGCCACCGAGGAGTTCAGCAGTCGCGGGACGGGTGTGTACAGGATGCTGTATCCGGAGGTGGTGAGTACAACTCGGCCGAGTGTCCCTGGAGGGCTGACCGGTCCCTCAATCATGTGTTCCAGAAAGTGGGCCCCTTGTTCTAGCCCCCAGGTCCAGGAGACCAGACCTACAGCCAGCACTAGTGCAAAGTTGGGCGTCTCTTATTCCATTCAGACAGCAGAGAGCCCATTTCTATCCACCTCTCAGTCTCACGCTGCCTCTGCTGCATCAATGCAACCCATGGACTCTGCGGCTGCAGAGTCTCCCTCAGCTCGCACGTGGGCATGGAGCTCTGAAGAGAAAGTGGCACAGGATGCATGCCGTTGAGATAATGTTTTTCTTACCAATGGAAGGACGTGGTGCCTGTTGCACCTTATTGAAGGAAAGGACTGTTCTGCGCCCTTAGATGCTGAAAAGTCCTAATGTGCTCCCGGAGATAGTAGCAATGCGGCCGGCATGGCCTAAAATATACGTTAATTTGTAAATATATTTTTGTTGCACCCGTTGTGCCACTTCTGCTAAATAGCAGGACTTGTCTTGTATAAAGTTATGGTCCATGGACTGATGGACCAGGTGCAGCTGCAGCAACGGACTGCGAATTAGGAGTAGCAGCCCACACATGGAACACGCGACCGTGCCATTCACAAAGGGAGGGGGACGCCTCTCTTAAGGACACCGTACCTAACAGGTGCCTGCTTGTACAGAGTAGTTTCCAGACTGTTGGTACCCACGGATGGACTGTCTCCGCGTACCCGTTTGTATGCATCGATAGAAGTTGGTGCTTCCCTGAAAGGAAGGGGAATCACCCTCAGGTGTTGCAGACCCAACAAGGAGGGTCACTCGTTGGTTTAAATGGTGATATAATGGACACCGCCTGTGAACTGTCTGAACAGACGTCTTACGATATGGCTCACGTTAAGCTATTGTAATATATGTGTTCTCCCTGAGTGGAGTATTTAATGTCAAATGAAAGTTTTTATTATAGGTATAACACTGTCGGGGACGACAATTGTTAAAGGAAAAGGGAATGTAAGGGGTTGGGGGTTTTACCCCTTAAACTCCCTATGCTGCTAATGTATCTTATGTATATTTCTTTGCTACTTAATTTTGTTATAATGCTGTATTTAATATGTGTATATATATGTATGTACCTTTTACTATAAAGTAGTAATGTTTATGGGCCACTAGATGGAGCACTGAAATGTATATAGTACAGTAAAGGATTTAGTGGAAATGTACAGTAAATAGTTAATGTAGGAGGCCTGACTTAGTGTAAAGGAAGGGAGCTTCTTGGTTTAGTTCAGTGGGGGCGAGGACGCCCATAGGGCTCGGGTGGCCTCTTGCCCGGACAAGTTAGATACTCTGCAACGTTAATTAGATGAGAGTGCCCAGTCATCCAGAAGGTGGGGAACAGCAGCATACAGCCACAGAAGAAGCAGTAAAGTTACAGCTACTTTGCACTGACGAGGACCAATAGTCCGAAACACCGTGTCTGCAAATGGAGATACTGATTTGGCTTTTATCCTAAGTCATATTACAAGACTCGTTAAAGGGTTGATTGTGACTTGTAGGATCGCTACTTCCAATAGGTGGCGCTATAGAGTACAAGTCCTATTTTTTTGAAGAGGCAATTTGCAGCTGAAGGACAGACATTACTAGAGAGGAAACTACACAGGAGTACACGGCAGGACAGACGGGCGGTTCACTCAGCATGTGGCAGTTCCTAGCATGGGAAGACGCCCTCAAGGCCGGGCAAAACGGCCGGGGGAACTCTCAAAGGAAGCCAGGCTGCACAGGGAGGATACCGAGAAAACATACAGGATGGTACGACCCTATCTCGAGCCATGTAACAGAGCAAGTAAGGAAGGGAAGGAAGAAGTGTTGTGTGATGTGAATACTGCTGTAAATGCTGTACTGGACCTGGATGTACTGCGAAGTTCTGAGAGTAAAGCTTTGCATTTTGAATTATACTTCGACTGTGTCTCTGATCATTCACCTAAGGCCAAAGGCCAAAAGCGACCCCACGAAAAGGAGAGTGGACCTCATCAGTGCCAGGAACGGAGAGGCAAGTAAAATGCAAGAGAAAAGTAGTGTTTCTTTGAAGGGAGACCAGGGCTCAGATTCCCTGGTGTCCTCAGCCATGACTACGGCCCTGGCCCACCTTTACAATTGGCGTAGTCGGCAGGATGCCAACACCTTGCATTGTGGAGTAACCGCAGAAGAAGATGCCGATGATGATTCAAGCATGGCCCACCTTTACACATGCCTGTAATATCCGCCTCTGAGTGTCCTGCTTCGTTTACTTTTCATCCTACAGTTGTATAAAAAGCCTTGTTTACCATGGAAAAGGCAACACATCCTGGCCGCAATACTGCCAATAGGACACATTGATCAATGGAATTCTACTCTATGGGCACATCGTTAGATATAGTGGCAAATTTCCATCAAATGTTCAGCACAGACATGGAGAATACATAACCAAAGCCTAATCTGATTGCCATGAAGGCTATTCTTGAAGGCAGTGAATACAGCCTCCTATATACTACCTACTTCATAATTTCCATCTTTTTCTCTTCTTATGCCTAACATGCAGCCGTTCAGTTTTGGACGATATTTGACCTATTCAAAGAAAATGCTAGGTGCAGATTTATAGCGGCTGATTGATGTGTTTAGTACTTTGTGTATTAAGTGCTGGGTGAGTTTATGTTCTCCTTTACAACAATGGATGGCATGAGAGAGTCCTTGGAGGAACAACCACTTATGCAAACATAAGGAGAGATTTTACATCCTCCCTGCAGTTCTTTGTCGTCTTCTGCATAAAACCATTCATTTTGGATAAACATGTGCAGCATCACAATGTCCCGCCTGATGGGTCTGCCATACACCGAAATGAAAAATATATTTATAAATAAATCAAGCGATATAACACACCCGAATTATAATATTCTGACCACAAGTAATTAGATGTTCATCATATCCCCATTGGCAACCAGCCACCATCTGCCATTTTAGCACCTTAGATCTCAACACAAGGACACGGATGGGTGGCTGACAGAAGGATCTATTCTTTGATGATTGCTATGGACTTCAGCATCTAAGGGGTTAAAATAAAGAGTGGCATTGTGGTTAAGATACCTAAATAAGGTCCTAAAGGGAATATGTCAGTAGGATAGTAGGATCAACCCTCCTAAGCCGTCTACATGGACATGGAGGTCATAGAAAGTTGAATAATATGATATCTTGATATCAGCTATCAGATGTCTTATTGCAGGGAAATTTAGCTTTTTTCTTAATATGTAAATTAGCTGTTAAGATCTATGGGCCAGACATAGATCTCCCAGAGATTCGGCTTTCAGAGGTTATTTTAAATGAAAGGGGGCATTATCAGTGTGAACCACAATACATATCTTATCAGAGAATTCTGCTCACTTTCTCCACTTATGATCCAGTTTTTTCACTCCACCGAGCCTCAATAACTTGTCATCCACACTAAGAAAATAGCTAAACTCCAAGTAAGTATGACTTCTTGCTGAGTATTTTGTCAGATTACACCTCTTATACTCTGTGTGGAGAGTGATGGGGGAGAAGTGAAGAGCATAGTATGAAAACGGAGGGAGACACAGAAAGATTGTTCCTAGCCATCTAACCAGTCTTTTACCTCATCACAGAACTGGATTCCCATCTACACTGCTCAGTACTGCTGTATAACGGGGGACATATATACCAGGATGAGGGATATATATATCGGGATGGACCCAGGATGAGGGACATAAATACCATGATGGGGATATATACCAGGATGGGGGGCATACAGTACATGAAAACACCACTAAAAAGACCCTACTACTATTTACAGCAGATTATTTAAATATCAATAAAAAGGTTATGATTCTCATTATAGGGTTATACTGAGGGAAAGGTTGGTAATCTAGCTGTCATGATCCACACTGGGTTTTGGTCTTGTCTCTCCTTTCCTGGTCTGGTAATGTCAGGGGTTAACTTTCTCTGTCTCATTCCTGTTTCTGGTCTGCTATATCTCTGCGCTGCATCCTGCAGGCAGTGCCAGTTATATTTCCTGCCTACGGCGTGTGTAGCTGGCTCTGGTGAACTCTTGATTTGTCCTGCTGCGTTTAGCTGACCTTGTCTGTATGTTGCCACATCCCAGCAGGATGATTGGTGTTCCTCGTTGCCCATGGCTGAGTTCGCAATTAATAATCGGGTTAATCAGTCCACTGGCACCTCTCCGTTTTTCTGTAACAAAAAAAAATGTTGACAAAAAATTGGCCTTAGGTTAACAACTTATATAAATGATTAAACCTGACCCAACGATATATAGCGAGGACATATAGACCAGGACGGGGCCCAAGATGAGGGACATTAGTATGGGATGAGGGACATATATACTATTATGGGGAAATATATACCAGGAAGGGGAACATATATACCAGGATGGATCCAGGATGAGGGACATACATACCATGATGGGGGACATATATACCAGGATGAGGAACATATACAAGGATGGGGATATATACCAGGATGAGGGACTTATACCAGGATGGGGATATATATACCAGGATGACCTACATATGCAAAAATTGGGATATACATACCAGGATGAGGTACAGTACATATACAAGGATGGGGATATATACTAGAAAGAGGGACATATATACCAGGATGGGGGATATTTACAACAATGCGGGACATATACCATGATGGGGATATATACAAGGATGAGGGACATATACCGGCATGGGGATATATACCAGGATGAGGGTCATATACCAGGATGGGGATATATACCAAGATGGGGGACATATATACCAGGAAAGGGCCTAGGATGGGGACATTAGCACATGATGTGGGGGGGGGGCAACACATACGTCCTTATAGGATTTAAAATGCTATAAAGGCCCATACATCTGACCAACATGTGGGGCGAGGCTCTGGTCTAAAATTTGCATGGGGCCCATTGAACTCTAGTTAAATCACTGCTTGAAAGTACAGTTAAACTTCAGCATTACAAGTGCCTTTTTGCATATGAAATTAATTACTAAATTCTTTGCAAAAATCAATATTTGTATTTTCAGCTTACCGCTCCTTTAACAATATTAATGAGGACAGCTCGTATAATGCCTTTCTCCCATGCACATGTGTCGGCAGCTTTAATATCGCTATATTAAACTATTTTAAACCTAATCCAAATATTTGGCCTTGGAATTACTTTGAACACCCGTATGGCCGGATAATGCAAACAAATGAACTGAGTAACGGCCGCGCGGAGCTCAGACTTCCCAGACCAAAATAAATTATCTCTTCAATATAAACAGATTAGGAGAAGCATTTGGGCTTCCAGTTTGAAGCAATTAAAATTCAAGGTTGTATATAGTGTGTAACTCATCAGAGTCATGTCACAACGTTCAGCGGCGGATTCCTTCTATACTCAATTCATTAAGCAGGAAAATGATACAACTTGTACAAGATCAATGACCTCCCGGAGTGCGCAGAATACACTTCCTGCAGCTCTAGGGGAGGAAATTCGCTTCCGTTAGAAAATGTTTTCACTCCGCTCTTGACGGAGGCAATGAGAATTTATTCTAACATGTTCAGAAATACAAATTTCAATTATAAAAGACTGTGACAAAATCAGAAAGTATCAGCGCGGAAGGACACAGATGACTGGTGCGGTGCTGAGGACGACAGCTGGGTGCACCACATTTCTACATGTGATTAGCTGGTCTGTGAATTGTGTCAGGCATGGACTAAAGGCATCTGGTTTTCATTTGTGATAACAAATTGGATGTCTACTAATAACATGTGATACAAATCTTTCAATGTCTGGGGCTGAGAGTTTTTTTTTCATATTTACATAAATGGACATATTTTTCATGAGCATTAACCCCTTAACCCCCAAGGGTGGTTTGCACGTTAATG
>VIAB01001896.1:28898-39000 GCA_009801035.1 Oophaga pumilio | reverse complement strand
TAACGTGCAAACCACCCTTGGGGGTTAAGGGGTTAAAGAGGTATCCCAGTTTCAGCAAAAAATATTCTATTTTCTAGATAGTGAAAAGTTCTACAATTTTCCAACATACTTTTTTTACCCTTGCTCATGGTTTTCAACATTAATGCAAGCATCTCTAATAGAAGAGTTCATTGATTATTTTGAGTGAATATAAACCTGTCCCCTGTATTGTCCTGATTATTGGGTGTCTTTGTCTTACAGGACGCTCTGTATCATTTGTCCTGAGTGTGGGTCACGCCCTGTTCTCTGTATCTTATGTCTTTTTTGCCATTATTGTCCCATGCCTCCGATCTATCTACATACATGCAGTTGTACATATTGCATAACTACCAGAAGAACATCTTAATGGCTATGTGTGGACCTCGCAATGTGAAAATATTCAGCATTGTTGTTCTAATGGGACAATCAGGGGAACTGAAACACTCAGGGAGGAAGAGAAAGTCAGAGCAACACATCTTGTTTTCACATCCTTTATATATTTTTGGATTTTCCTTATCACATTTACTGAGTTGCTACAGGGTCCTAAAATGCAAAGTCGATATCTTAGAGCAGAAAGATACACAGCTGCCCAAAAATACTGCAATAAGTATGATGAGGGTGATTGTCTGGACTCGAAAATGCTGTTCCCTCATGAGAGTTATACCTGTATGGGACAAGTGTATATATAGATAAATGCATTATATAAAAAACTTTATATATGATTCCTGTTATTTCACCCAAACCAGTCTTTATCGCCAAAATAAAAATTCTGGGATGGCCACACAGCTCCTCACACAGTATGATGGCCATTTCACAAATTTCATGATGGAGCCCAAAGTCCCCTACATACAGTATAATGGACCTCAAAGCGCCCCTCACACAGTATGATGGGCCTCACAGACTGCCATATGCAGTAAAATGGACCTCACAGACCCCTATACATAGATGATGGACTCCACAGCCCCCACACACAGTATAAGCGAACTCACAGACCACCATAGACAGATGATGAACCTCACCGCCCACTACAAATAGTATGACGGTCCTCACAGCCTCCACACAGTATGATCCTCAACAGCCCCCACCCACATAGCGTCGCACAGAGAATAATGGGCCCAACAGCCACCCACACAGTACAATGGCCCCCATAGCCAGCCACAGACAGTATTATAGCCCCCACAGTGACATCACAGCACGCACTCATGGTAATGATGGTCAACACAGCCCCTCATACACTGCATGAAAGGCCTCCCAGCCATCCACAAATGGTATGATGTTCCCACAAATTCATTCCACAAGTTAGTGACAATTGAAAAAAAACATGCAAAAAGAAACTAAATACCTTGCTTCTGTTCCCCTGTCTATCTCTTCTGGATTTTGTTGTGTGCATTTAATTTCTGCACATGGAAACAGTGACATCTTCGACTCGACTGTTGGAGTCTCACATGCTGAAGTGTGGAAGAAGGAGCCACCGCCTCCTCCTTCATCATTATATTTACCGCCATCTACATCCTAAGAATACAGAGAGTGGTGAAATCAGGATGTGGGGCAGGTGGAGGGTAGCAGCATGGTGTGGCCCGTAGGCCACTGTTTTCAGCCTTTTGACTGTCCATTTTGCCCATGTCTGGTCTACAAGGTATCAAGAACATTAAAGAGGACCTGTCAGTTAGTCAAAAGTGACCAATTTTTGCAAATTTTTGAGTATTTTAGCAAAGCTGCTGGATTTTAACAGGCCAAGATGCACTCTGTGAGTGAATTGTGGCACTCTAGTGGACTTATTTTCCCTGTAATCAGGGCTCTTATGGATGTCCCAGTTACAGTGGGAAAAATGATCAATGAAAGAAAAATATGTTGCTGAGAGTTGTTTGATGATATTTTGATGGGCAAATCATGTTAAAAAAAGTTAATATAAATAACATCTGCAATATTTAATTAAAAATAAAAAATACTCACTGCAAAAATACCCAAAAGTATTAAGTTACATGCATCAAACAAAAAACCTTTACATATATTAGGTATCGACATGACTGTTAAACCTAAATAGCTTATTTAGTGTGAAATGTGAACAATAAAAAATCGAAACAAAAAGGTTTATTTAGGTGATTATTATTTGAGTACTTATTAATGGGAGTTATGATGAGACACCGTTTGGTATTTGCCCCCTGTACTTTCTTTAACGCTGCATAAACTGACCAGCGGTGAGTGTTTTAAATCCACGTGTTAATTTCTCTTTCAGGTACGCTGGGTTTTATGCGCTTATTTTATCCATAGACTTGTCTTAGAAAAATCCATAGGTATAGAACACACATGCGTATTTTCAGTGCACTAAAAGCGCATTTAATTTGCATAGTACTGTATCAATAAAGTTTTGTCAAAGCCAAATACCAGGAAGTCTAAAAAACAAAGCAGCTTTATTTAAAGCATAACATACCAAAGAAAAGCAAAACATACAGCATCAAACACATGATAAAAACTCATGTAAAAAAAAAAACAAAATGCACTCAAAAATGCAATAAAAAAAAACCCCAAGTAACCTAATTTACCTAAGGCTACGTTCCCACTATGAGTTTTTGGTGATTTTTTTTATGCTGCTTATTTAAAAAAAAAATGCAAGTATCCTATTTTATTTAATGGATGCAGAAATGGTGCAGAAAACCTGCAATGTGAAAAACTCATCGTGGGAACATGGGCTAAAGTTACAACAAATTTTGGACAGCATCCAAATTTAGATTATGCACCTTTCTCTGCCCATTTCTCAACAAGTCCACTTAGCGCACATGTTAAAAAAGAAAATCTCTTAAATGCTTATCAAAAGTGGTGCAAAGCATGAATTAGAACAAATGAATCCAAATTTCGGACTCATGTAGCTCCGTAAAGCAGCTGCAGCATCTAATATACTGTATATATTTTGGCTGACATTTGCACATGGACTCAGTATTTTTGTCTTTATCCGTGATGCCTAAAGGAATATTAAATATGTAAATATCTCCTGTTTTTAGAATGTCTTGCTGTGCTTTTCCTTCCTAAAATGTTAACTGCCTATATTATGGTAAAATATGTTTTTTTTGTGGCAGAAGAAATATTGTTTAATGCTGTATAAACACATTTTTCGGCTAACAAAATCTTCTTTTCTTACACCTTACCCAGTTCCCTTGCATTAGCTTTGGCAAGGAGTGAAATGTGGATACTTAAGAGGCTGTTTCAGGTTACATTAAACATTTAGCTTTTACTGCTAAATGCCAACAAAAACTATATTCCTTACATTTGTTAGTAGTTAACGAGGATTTGTCTTTTTTTTTGTTCTGAAAATATAAATGATTTTGCTCCATTTTTCTAAAGTGGTTTTTAGTATATTTTTTTCACATTGAACGTGAATGCTTTATTATTTAATAAAATGTGAAGGGTTATTCCCAAAATCGAATTATTTTTCAAAAAGCACAGTAAACGCATACTTATTGTTAATATACAGATTAAGTGGAACATGAAGTTTATTTCTTCTACTTTTGTGTCTCTTTTCATCTCTTTCTGCCCCTCTGTGCAGCCAGCTTCACATAGCTAAATGAGAGGACCTATTCTTATCTGCTTAAACTACATTTCCCAGCAGCACCCTGCTTCTCCTCAGTGCTGCAAACCCCTCTCTTTCTTGTGTGCTCTGTACATGCTCCATCTCTCTGAATTATCACACTAATCTAACCACAGAATTCATCTTATGCTTCCGTGCACTGTCTGCTCCTCTACAGTACTCCACCTGAGCAATTTTTTACTTCCGTCATCCACATCAGTATTGCTGCCATATTATTTTACATCATTAGCTTATTATAGCAGAGATCGACTTTCCTGCGCTCCTGCACTATGACAGTACAGAACTATGAATGTTGCCTGTTGGTGAAAGACCAGTTTTGTGAAACTGATGTATAAGACAAAAGATAATCCTCTGACATATGCATCAATAGTTTGACAACACTGGTCTCGACACCAGGCAGCAGACACAACTCAACTAATCTCAACCCTTGCCTTACAGCCCCATCCTACAGTGCATGACTCCTTTCAGCACCTTCCTGCAGTGTATCTCTTCTCTCCATACCATATGTATAGCTCCATTCTGCAATACATCACTGCTTTCTCCTTTTAGCCACCAGCACACCTGCACTTCGCTGCTCCCGCTTGATTAACGAAAGGCTGACACTTTTGAACTCTTGTATACCACCTCAATCACTCTCCCCTCCCCTTATCAACTCCCTTTACCAATGGTGACAGACAACTGTGGATTTGGATAAATGGCCACAGCAGCCTTTATTTATAAAATTAATCATCTTAACCTTATTAACATATTATTAACATATTATAAACAACTTGACCTGATACAAAGAAAGGGGTCTTTGAAGGCCACCCAATAAAACCCTGGTGCCATTAGCTGCTCCTCTTTGCCCTCAATCGAAATGCTCCGATTCGGAGGCCCTCCTGCTGAATGGTACTTGATACAATTTTCCCTCTGAAATCTTGACCTAGTACGGACTCCTGGGTATTCTTTACCATTCATCAAAACAATGGAAGGAGGTCATCCTCCCAAACGGTCCTCCCCTTTCACTATACCACCATTGGCTTTCCAAAGACCTGATCCCACCAGCTGCCATGACATACTGCCTAACCAATTCACCACACAATATCTCCCCAACGGCCAAAACCATCACTCAAATTTATATGAAAAAGCAGGAGGGTAGGATGCAGCTCCACCTACGGACTGCCCTTAACCATCCCTCCTCAACATATATACCCCGTTTCTCCCACCAATCAGGTATGTCAACATTTGTTGCAGTCCTCCTCTATGTCCCCCTGCCCTGCCTGTGCTCCTGCCTCCCTTTTCAATACCAAACACCATTTCAATAAACCTCATGCCATGTCCTCCCCCCTATAACATGAATTCCATGTATAATTAAAACACCCACAGCCTGGACATTCTTCCTAGTAATGGGGGCAACAATATGTCTAGATAAATGTATTAATATATTTCAATAGCATTAGCAATTTTTTGTTTTTTTATTGAGCTTTTTTATACATATATACAGCGCTCATAATCCCCTGTATAGACAGAAACTTAACGGGTTTTCAAGGAATGTTCAAAATTTGCAGAGTGTACAGATCCCAGAGCTCCTGATCAGAACTCAGTGATTGGCTGCAGCACTGATGGTGTGACGCAGCAGTGGGAAACCGTGCTGGATCCAAGGAGCATAAGTAATACTCAGATTTATTTTGTATAACTAACTCAGTGTATGGCATAACGTTTTTTGAAAAGTGACAAAAACAACCCTTTTAAATTTCTAGAAAAAAGGCAGAGATGTTATGTAACCCCTGTTGCTTTTTCTACGTCTATATATACTACAAAAGCTGGGTACGTAAAATAGTGTCATTAGATTTCTCATCAATGTTGGCTCTACTCTAAAGTGTAAAATTTGGAACTAGGAAACAATAAGCAATTAGGTCGGTTTCACACGTCCGTGTCTCCAGTATATGTGGTGACAGTTTTCACACGTACTGGAGACACGTACAGACATAGACACATTATATTCTATGTGTATATGCACATTTGCGTGTTTTCACACGGACCATGTGTCCGTTTGCCAAACACGTAGACATGTCCGTTTTGAAATGGACACACGGACCGGAAAACGTCCCGCACAGGTGTACACGGAGAACTGTTCACACAATCCTCCGTGTGCGTGGACGGCAGCTGGGGAACTCGCGGCTACTGTAAGCTCCTGTCCTCCTGCGGCTGGTGCTGAAGCCGGCTGTAATTCCCCCTGCTCTGTCTGCGAGCGGAGGAGAACGAAGAGCGGTGTATTAATATACATATGGAATTACAGCCAGCTTCAGCACCAGCCGCAGGGGACAGCGCTTACTGTAGCGCTACTTCCCCGGCGGCCGTCCGTGTGTCCAGGTGGTACTCATGCGGCACACGATAGTACACACACGGACACACGAACACTGATATCTCCGGTACCGGAAATATCAGGACGTGTGAAACCAGCCTTACACTGTGCACCATACTAGTGATCCTTTGTATAAAATTTTGCTTTATTTGAAAACAAGTATGATATTAAATGCAAAAGTGCATTAAAATACGGTATTATGGATGTCAAAGATAACAATGATAGCAAATCCAGAAAGGACCTAGCTGCTGCTAGTTTCCTAGAGAAGAATAGCACCATAGTAGGTAATCCATTGTCCTATTATATGTATGCACTGAATAGTTGTTCTGAATACTGTGCAAAGCATTTCAATAAAATGTATTCTAAGTCTTTAGATAAAGATTTCTTGATCAAACGTGACAATTGTAATCTACCTTTCATATCTGCATGTGTACTGCAAGTTAAAAAGCTGAATTTGATGCTTGTCTGCACAGTTCAGTATGGTTCAGCACATTATATTCGTGGATCATTAACAGCATTTTACAGGTCTGCAGGAATGATATCATTATTTTTATTCAGAGAATTGCACAAAAACACAGTGTCAGGTTGCTGACTGTTTTGGACCATCATGTAGCTGTAGAAGACATGTGCACATTCAATTTTAATTACATTGGACACACAGGACATATCATAAATAAAAACTAATAGTTTGGGAATAAATCCAGAATGGTAGATCATAGTGGCATTGACCTCGACTCTCGGCCTATGAGGAGCAAAGAGACTCCACCCATTAGGAAAACAAGGCAACAAGGGGCTCCACCCATGAAGAGAAATGGACAGAAAAGCTGTACCCATATAAGGAGGTTCCACTCATTAAAAGAACTAGATAGGGAGATTCTACTTGTTACGCACCTTTCCTGAATCCAGGCTTTGCTCCCCTCACCCTGGTCTGTTGAACTCTGTGGCTTCCAGGACATCTGCTGCCTGTGCCTGTTTTGACACTGCTGTCTTTCTGCAATCCCCAGTGCCTCTGCTACCTGTTTTCCACGTGTCTCAATTACCTACAGCACTGACACCAGTGGCCCATGTGCCCACCCGGATCTTGGACTTTGCAGATTTAACTCACCTAGTAAGCCTAACACTACTATTAAAAAGATCAGATCAGAAAGTCTCCATCTTTGAAGAGAACAGGGCAAATAGATTCCAACCATGAGGAGCACTCAAAAGGGATACTTCACCAATAAAGAGAACACAGGAGAGAGTCTGTGCCCATAAATAGGAAAAAGTAGAGAGACTTCACTCATATTGAGAACTGAACAGGGAGGCTCCACCCATAAAGAGAACAAAGGAGAGAGTCTCCACCCATGAATAGAACAAAGTAAAGAGACTCCACCCATGAAGAGAACTGAACAAGTAGACTCCACCCATAAATAGAACAAATGAAAGAGTCTCCACCCATGAATAGAACAAGGTAGAGAGATTCCACCCATGAAGAGCACTGTACAGGGAGACTCCACCTATAAAAAAACAGAGTAGATAGTCTCTATTAGTGATAAAAACAGAGCAAGTGCATAGAGTAAGGGGGCGCTAAGGGGGAATTCGGCTTTTCACAGCAACTACAGATCTGCTACATTTATGCATGTATCATGCAATACCAATATTCAACATAAATATTAATCCCTACCGCAGAGCATGAAAGTTCCCACCTTCAGTGATTTAAATGATTATGCATGATCATGAGCTCAGCCGCCACATCGGAAAAATAGAAAATAAAAAAAAAGAAAAGAAAATGAGATTTGTTTCATTAATCCATAGCTCAGACACTCCCAGCAGATTTGTGCTATTTTCTAACACTGCGTCAGAAACAGAATGAAGCTTTTCTCATTTTATTTTTGATTAACAGGAAATTGCTTCTCGGAAAAACAGAGATTGATAATATATCCCGGCAAATTCATGTTGGGAAACTAATGATGCATTGTTGATTTTTCTCTACGAGTGGGTGATGTAATGCTTGGTAATGCAGTACACAGCTGAAATAGGAATACACATTATATAGTACACGTGTCCCAAAAACGCTGATGTGCAGAATACCAATATGAAGGGAATGAGAGAGAAATGTGCTAGAATTCAGTTTCAGGGTGATAGCAGCGATTTGGGGTGGGGTGGGAAATTGGCAAATTCTCAGACTTAATATTTCTAGGCTACATGTTAGCCTGCACTTCATGTCTACATTATGGTTAGCACTATAGTATTCACATTTTGGGGGCTGCTCTTGTCCTGTATGAGGCAAAATTACTCCCTAACTTAATTCAAACCCTATATCAAGCCACATAAAGAACTTACCCTCTATGCTCCCAGCTCACACTTCACCCATTTCACCCAGAGACATCCTTCACTTCATGGCCAAAATAACAATCATACTTTGATAGAAGTCCTGTGACTCCACCACACTCTTCTATTAAGGTTTAACACAAGGTGAGTGGAGTCAGATCCATAAGTTGGGGTGAGATATAGTCAGTATAGCACAGCTAACCCTCTTCTGATTCTGTAGAGATACAAGTGACAGCACACTCAGTTTACCAAATTGTAATTCTACAACTAAAGGCAAAGCTGATTGTCTCAGTCCTATATATATATATAAAAAATCATGATTGTAAAATTAATTATATACACTATTGTGTCCTCCGTGTGTAGTGCAGGGTCTGTCACTATCTACCTACCATCCGTGTGTACTGCAGGGTCTGTCATTGTCACAAACTGGGGGTGTTTGGTTGCCCCCCGTTCATCAGGGGATTTATTATATCCCACTTTTCATTTCCGCTTTGGAACTTGCAGCTCTCTGGTGCCCCCTTACCCTTAGGTCAGTCAGGGAACTACACCTGGGATAAGTAGTTGCCTGAAAGGCTGCCTTGCTGTGTTCTGGCTATTGGGCACTCTGCACAGAGGCGGTATGAATAATCACAGTCTCAGGCAGGAAATACACGTATAAACCTTGGTCCATCACTGCCAGAGCCTCCCCAAATCCCCAGAACACTCGCTGCCACCAGCTCCTAGTTCTATAATTAATATCGGGTCAGGAGTCAACCCACTAGGTAGCGTTAATTTAGCATTGCGGAAGTGGCAATAAGTTATTAGAGCAAGGAAAACGGAACTAGTAAATATTATAGCTTTTACTCCAAAAAGAATAGAGGAGGGTTTGGTCTAAGACCAGAAGAACGACCACAGATCCAATAGTTAGAAAGATAACAAATACTTTATTAAATACTTGAAATATAGCTCAAATGGACAGGTGCACTATAAAACAGTGACAAACAGTGGGGTGTAGTGTCAAACAAGGACATCTACCAAAATTACACACTTGATGCTGACCTCCCTGATTAGTATAGAAAATCTTATGGGCACAGTTTATAGTAAAACATAGCAACATTTTCATGGCAGTTATGCGGCATCATTGCACTAAAATGCGAGTGCATGTATAAAAGTGCGCCACCACACACCAATGACCATACAAAGATGTAGACAATAAAGAACCTCTTAGGGAAATGTAAGCTGTATGTTAGATAAATGTCAGTACAATTAACCGGGTGCTTTAAAAATCCGCCGGACCGGGACTAATTATGTATTGTTATTGCTCGTTCTCTATATCATGTCATGTATGTATACTTATAGAGTAAGGCTGTGATAGATATAATACTCTGATTTAATGTTTATCTGTTACATGTAAAATCTACTGTTACACAGCTTCCTAATTTTGGCACAACTATGTAGCATTTTGGATTGGTACTATATATATAATGTATGTCCATCTTTAGAGTCATGTTGAGACAGATGTGATGCCCGGATCTAATACTCATAGTGCCTACATCTATTCTTATACATATATACCTATGTTAGGACATGATCTATGTTATATATAGATGTTTTTGGAGTCCTTATTGCGGCCACTTTTGTGATTATTGGCGATTTGTCCATATTTAGGGGTAATGATTATCTGTTTTAATATCACTATGTGGTTCAATATGACATGGCCAGGTCATGGCTTATGCCATACCCCACATTTGTGGTGTCCGCGGTCCTGTACGCATGCGTGTTGGGCCACTTCGCGCTGTTCCGCCTCCTGTGTCTGTAGCGTATGGTTGCCATGGGGATTCCCAGGCTTCCATTCGTTTGACGCAGGC